>JAJONZ010015775.1:0-19223 GCA_029582445.1 Solanum paucissectum | reverse complement strand
AAGGCTTCACTTGGAAATTTCGGATTTTGATACGGTTGCTCTAAAATTTGGGTTAGACCCATTTCCCACTCAATTTGACCCCCTAAACAAGAATATGAAGTCGGATTTTCGAAAAACGAAACGGATTTTTTTTTTATATAGCTAAACAAGTTTCCGGTAACTTCCGAAGCACATTTTTAAGAACTTTTTGGGTCATTTCACTTACTTCCGCTCTGGTGTCGACTTTACTGGAAGGTACAGATGGTTTTGTGGTATATTGTGATGCCTCTAGAGTTGGGTTGGGATGTGTACTTATGCAAAACAATAAGGTGATTGCCTATGCTTCAAGGCAACTTAAGGTTCACGAGAAGAACTATCTTACCCATGACCTTGAATTAGCGGCGGTGGTATTTGCCTTAAAAACTTGGATGCATTATTTGTATGGGGTTCATTTTGATGTTTTCACCGACCATAAGTGTTTACAATATGTGTTTACAAAAAGATCTAAATCTTCGCCAAGAAGGTGGTTGGAATTATTGAAGGACTATGATATGAGTGTTCTTTATCCCCCCGAAAAGGCAAAAGTGTGGCGGATGCTCTTAGTAGGTTGTCAATAGGTAGTGTTACATATGTTGATGATGATAGAAAAGAGTTGGCACAAGATGTGCATAGATTCGCCCGATTGGGTGTTCGATTGGTAGACTCTGACAAAGGTGGTGTCATGGCCCATAATGGTTCCGAATCATCTTTTGTAAATGATGTGAAATCTAAGCAATGTCTTGATTCAACTTTAGTGGAATTGAAGGAAGCGGTACTCAAGCAGTCTGTTGAGGCTTTCTCCCAAGGGGGAGATGGGGTACTTAGATACCAAGGTCGATTATGTGTTCCAAATGTTGATGAGCTAAGGGAACAAATTTTGGCAGATGCCCATAGTTTGCGGTATTCTATTCACCTGGGAGCCACTAAGATGTACCATGATTTACATGAAGTCTATTGGTGGAATGGGATGAATAAGGATATTGCGGTATTTGTGGCCGAATGTCTGAATTGCCAACAAGTAAAGGTTGAGCATCAGAAATCGGAGGTTTAGCTCAAAATATTAGCATTCCTACTTGGAAGTTGGAAGACGTGAATATGGACTTTATAGTTGGTTTGCCTATCACCCGGCAACAACATGACTCTATTTAGGTGGTGGTAGATCGGATGACAAAATCGGCACATTTCCTTCCCGTCAAGGTTTCTTACGGTGGAAGATTATGCCAATTTGTATTTGAGAGAGATGGTAAGGATACATGGAGTGCCTTTGTCCATTATTTCTGATCGTGGTACCAAATTTACTTCCCAGTTTTGGAAGTCATTTTAAAAAGGACTTGGCACTAAGGTTAATCTTAACATAACTTTTAACCCACAAACCGTTGGGCAAGAGGAGCGAACGATCCAAACTTTAGAGGATATGTTGAAAGCATGTGTCATCGATTTCAAGGGAAGTTGGGATGATCACTTGTCGTTGATAGAGTTCTCTTATAATAATAGCTACCATTCTAGTATTAGTATGGCCCCCTTTGAAGCTCTTTATGGTAGGAGGTGTAGATCTCCTATAGGGTGGTTTGAAGTGGATGGAGTTGCTTTGATTATACCCAAATTATTTCATGAGGCTATGGAGAAAGTCTGGCTCATTAGAGAGAGGTTGAGAACTTCCCAAAGCCGATAAAAGTCCTATTCCGATTTTAGAAGAAGAGACCTAGAGTTTGAGGTTAGTGATTGGGTCTATTTGAAAATCTCACCCATGAAGGGTGTGATGAGATTTGGCAAGAGGGGAAACCTTAGTCCCCGATATGTGGGCCCGTATCAAATCTTGAGACGTGTTTGTAAGGTTGCGTATGAACTTGATTTGCCAAATGATTTGGCATTGGCGTATCCCATTTTCCATGGCTCTATGATTAAGAAGTGTGTTGGAGATCCAACATCCATAGTTTTCTTTGAAGGGTTGGGAGGTGATGAAAATCTCTCTTATGAAGAAGTTCCGATTGAGATTTTAGACCAGCAAGTTAAGAGATTGAGGAACAAGGAAGTTGCTTCCGTAAAGGTTTTGTGTAGAAACCACATAGTTGAGGGTGCTACTTGGGAGGCCGAGGCCGATATGAAGTCCCGATATCCTCATCTCTTTCCTTCTGCTCTAGCTTGAGGTAATGAATTTCCTCTTGGTTTGCTTTATGTTTAGAAGTCATGTGTGTTTTATGTATTTCCATAATTTATTTATATGCATGTTCATGAATTGCTTAAGTTGTGAAAGAAATGACTTATGTGAATTATTTTCCTCATGTTATTGTGCATTGAGTATGAGTTGCTTATAAACTTCATGAGATGAGTTGTTGAACATGCCTTTACTTGGAGTGGAGATTTCCTCCTAGGATATGTGTTTTTTGAGATTGAATTGCATATGAGCTCCATGAGATTGTGTTGAGCATGTTTTTAAAGTTTGGAGATGGTAAGTTCCTCCTTGAAGTAAGAAATGTGCAAATTTCATGCATATTGGGTTGTTAGATGTAGTTCCTGCTTCCTTATAGTGCATAGAGTATGTTTGGCTTGGAGATGATGTTTCCTCCGTAGTGGTGTGCATTAAGTTGAGTTGCATGCATGATGGGCTGCTAGTATTGAGTCTTTTCGTTTAGAAACGTGCTTAGAATCTCACTCGAGGACGAATGATCCCAAGGGGGAGATATTGTCACACCCCGTAACTTAAGGAGGGAAACCTAGCCAATTTTCAGAACCTCCAGGTGTCACCCACGAGGCCAACCACACCCCATAGGTGGGCCTCGTGGATGAGCACCATGAGGTACTGCCTAAGGCCGTAACCACGGCCAGGACCCATGCCCCGTGGATGGGTCCACGACCTGTGGTTGGGAGTCATGGTCTCGTGGTTGGTGACTGGGCGGTTATTTTGGGGACTTAATGGTCTTTTCCGGTTTGAATTAAATCAATGTGGTGTCGTTCTTACTACATCTAGACCACATATATAAGTATTTTTTTAACCCTCAAAATCCCTTAATTAAGTCATTCTCTCAAATCCCAAAAAGAATTCCCAAAACTCCTCTAAAAAATTCTCTCTCTAGAAGGAAGAAGAAGAAGGAAGAGAAGGAAGCTAGGTCAAGTTCAAGCCTCCAATCTTCAAGCTTGTGAGGGCTTTGTATTCATGGTATGATGACTTTTCATCCATGGGATCCTTCCTCCCATGGAGTTCCCTAGAATTCCCCCAATTTGATGAAGAATTCCCCAATTCTAGTTAGGGTTTCTACCAATGTTGTGGGTTATGATGAATGTGGATCCAAATAGTTGGATTATGATTGTTTGTGATTGAATTAATAGAATTACATATTTTTAGGATGAAATTACATGTACCCATTCCTACTCCATAATTTGACCTAGAATTGATATAGTTGGGTTGATACCATGAAGGGAAACTTTGTGGGTTTAGGCTTTTCCTTATAGGATTGATGAAATATGATTAGAATTGATTAAGAATGAAGCTTAGATGATGATCATGAGATCTAGGGCTTTGACAGTAAATCTTATGATGTGAATTGTTAGTAACTAATGTTATGGTTGAAGAAGGGATACTTCCCACATGAATTGTCTAATTATGAATGTATGAATGTGAAAGGCTTACTCACATGAATGATTCTAGGTTCGAAATGATTGCTCACCTAAAATGAATCTAGACTAAAATGTTAAATGAATGATGAGGCTAGAGGTGACTACCCTTGACCTCTATATTGAAGGATATGTGGCGATTTCCCATACTGCTTAGAAGTGACCAAAAGGTGATTCCCTATGTTCCTAATATGATGAATGGGCACGGAGGCAAGTAACGATTCTCCTTATGAAATGATGTGAGGTGAGTACCCGTGTTATATGGTGTGATTGTGGAGGAGAGTACCCATGATCTTAAGGTAAGGCAAGAGGCGAATACCTATTAGCCTTTGAAAATTAGGCAATGAGGCGAATCCCCATGTCTTTAAAAGTAAGTATGAATGATATGATTATGTTATGAAGATGTTTAACTTGGAGTGTTGCTAGATATGCGTTCCATGATGTAAGCTTGACTAGAGGTGGATGACCCAAGTCTTGACTAAGGTTAAGTGAGGTTACCTAAGGAAATATTTCTCTCTTATTATGATTCTTATTATGTCGTGATTATGCTTATGCCTTATGTCATATGTTGAATAATGCTTATGTTTATGTTGTTTATGCTAGCCATCATATTTAGTACATGATTGTACTAACACATACTCTTGCCTACATTCTTATCAAATGTAGGGTCCGGCGATATAGATTCTCACACTCGTGGCTAGCTTTGTTGTTTATCAAAGAAGTGAAGATTTGGTGAGTCCTCATTGTGTTCGAGGATGTGATCAACCTTTTCTCTTATGTCTTTCCTTATATCTTGGACTATTGTATGGGCTGCGTCCTAAGACTTTATTCATGTTGATTAGATGGTTTGAGACTATGGTATTAGACTTTCGCTCATTTTATGAAAAAACTTCGCTTGTAATGAAATGTTTTAAATTTTCGCACCATTTTCTATTACTTTATGTTATGATATGTTAAGCGGCTTGTATGAGGCCTCTCGGGGTTTTGTACCCCTTGTTACATCTAAGGGGTACCCCTGAGTCGTGACACCTAGATACCAATTGGATTCAAGTAATAACATGAAGAGAGAAAGAAATGAGATTTCCTAAAGTCCTATTGCCTCTCGAAGAAAAGTACAGACGTCTCTGTACCGTTCTACAAGACTCTACTAGACTCGTTTTGGTATAATGAGATCAACAAACCTAGGGCTCTGATACCAACTTTGTCACAACCCAGACAGTCGTGATTGACACCCACACTAACCCTTCGGTGGGAGAACCATTACTACAACCCGACTAAGCAACTTAACTGAAAACTAAGCATTTAAAGATACGAAGCAGGTTTAAATGACGAGTAAAATGGAGTTCCCATAAACTTCAAAGGTTTAATAAAACAACTAAACAAACTATTGCTGAAGTTCAACCCCTAGAACCTGAAAGTCATTGTACCTAAACTCTAAATTCAACAAGTCTAAGAAAAGGGGTACAACCCCAACCAAACATAAGGAATATCTAAACCACTAGTCTGAGTCAGAAGAGAATGAACTAAACAAAGTGAAGGATCCATGGCAGCCTGAAAGAACTGGATCACCCTCGAATCCGGTCTCGATCAGTTATCTCCTAGCTGAGGTCTATCTGTAACCTCCTGAAGATGCCCTGTACTCAACTAAGAATGAGAAAGTGCAATATCAGTACACAACCACAGTGTACTGGTAGGATCACGCAACTACTCCAGTAAGCGAAATACACGCAAGAAATTACAACACAGTAAATATACATAAACATAATACATGGATCAGTTATCATTTCAAGAGCAACATACGGTTCCCAATATCAACGACAATACACATGAATATAATAATCACAATGGTCCTTTCATGGAACACACACTCAAACTGTTAGTGTGTCGGAACGTGACACTCAATCCAATATATGTGTCGGAATGTGACACCTGATCAAATATATGTGTCGAAACGTGACACCCGATCCAATATATGTGTCGGAACGTGACACCCGATCCAATATGTGTCAGAACGTGATATCCGATCTAATATATGTGTCAAAATGTGACACCTGACCCAATATATGTGTCGGAACGTGACATCCGCTCCAATCAGCACAATCACACCCATAATGAACATTACTCATAATCATACAATCAAGTATTAGGTTAATGGCATGCAATTGTTCATTCATACTCATTTTCATTAGGTTTGATCTATATTGCCTCAATTACCAACATATATCATCCAAACAGGAAATCAAACCATCACCTACCTCGAAATCAAGCTTGAATCCCATAAGACACTTGAGCCTCCCCTTTCCGGATTCTTTCCGCTTGTTCTTGGTCTAAAATCAATCAATTAACGGAATGATTAATAAACAAGGCCTAATTTACCCGAATAATAATCAATCTATCTATCCATGGCCAAACCCAAGATCCTATTGTTCAATTAGGGTTTTTTCCCACCATTAACTTCAAGTCAAAACCCTCCCCCAATGATAATTACCCAAGAATCTAAGTTCTACGGATCGAAAATGGATTAGGGGAGTAATGATCTTACCTTTAGTGCTAGAAGTAGTGGAAAACTGTCTAGAACTTGCCCTGGATCGTCTCTTAGCTCTCAAGAACAAACTTTTGCAGAAAATAACGAAATTGGAGATTTTTACCCGGTTTAAGTCGCGACTGTCCCGCTACAGTGGGACCTATCCCGCTACAGCGACCCCGCTCTGGCAGCTTGCACGGAGACAAAAGGTCGGAATTTGAGTTTCAAGCTCCCATTTCTCAACACACCATCAACCCTTGACGTTCAAAAACTACTGCCAAGATCAATTTCGGGAGTTCTTCTCCCCTAAATTCGATTATGTAAAGCCGTACGAGCTCCTTAACATCTTGGCTACCCACTATATGATCAAATTCATAATTAAATCTCCCTTTCATTACCAGATTTCCCTAGACCTTACCTGACTCAAATTTTGTCCAAATCTGGACTAGGTTAGAAATTTCCAAGTCGCTACTCAAAAGTTTTCTGGCCCAAATTCTTTCCCCATTGACTTTTCCATAACGACGGGACCAAGTCGTTACATTTATGTAGAGATTTTTGGATTTTTTTAATTATTATTATAGATGATGACTATTATTAAATTAGATATATTAATTAAGAATTAATCTAAGGAAGTGCAAAATTCATTAATATGTTAATTAAAATGATACAATTTAATATTTAAATTAAATAGTTCAATGTTTTGTAACATTTTAATTTTAGTAGGGGTAAAATCGTGATTGAACTTTAAACTTTTTTTTTGTTCCCACTTATAGTAATATATGAGGTTTAAGTCATCAACAACCACTCAAAGTTGTCCGCATATTTCATTTGGACACCTCAATTTAACCTTATACCTATTGAACACTTGTACCTTCTTGAATTTAAACCATTTGAACACTTTTTTTATAATCAACTAAAGTATAAGATGTGTGTAATACACTTGCACTGATATGGCAAATTGACGAATGACTAAGGTACATGTGGCATTTTGAGCCAAATATTTATTAAAAATTATAAAGAAAAGAAAAAAAAAGGAAAAAACTCTTTGTCCGCTCTACCATGGACCTTCAACCTCCTTTGAGCCACCATCGCCACCGTCTGATTTCTTTTTCAATTTGATTTTAAAGAGAAAAAATTGAAATAGCAAACTACGTATCCTTCCGCGATTTCTTCATTTTATCCTTTTGTTAATCGTCTCAATTTCTAAGTTAGTTGAAAGAAATTCAACCATTAATGGTGAAATTGAGTTTGTTTAGTGAAGAAAATTTTCAACTCTAGAAAAGGACTTCTGAAACTGTTTGTTTGAAATCAACACTTGTTAAATTTCTTCATTTTCATCCTTTTTCTAATCTTTGTTGTTGAAAGAAACAGACTTAAGTTGTTTCAGGAAAAAAAATCAATACATATTTTTGGAAAAGGGATTTTGAAATTGTTATTGTTTGTAGCTAAACCCATCTCCATTTTCTTCTTTTTATCTCGTTGGTGGTGCGGAAGAAAATTGATCAATTTCAGGTTGAAATACGATAGTGGTGAGGGACAAAGTGGGGCAGCTGACAATAAGAGAGAAAAGAGAAGGGGGGATGGTGGCGGCAGGTGCGGTGGAACCGGTGAAAATGGTGGTGGAAAAAATTAGGCTTAATTATTGAAGAAAGAGCAAGAAAGAGATTTTAAAAAACAACAAAAATGGTCTCTAACGCGCTCAATAGCGGTGTAATGCACTTTCCATGCCACATTAGCGAAAAGTGTTAATAGGTACTTGTTTTGAATAATATAAGTGTTCAATAGATACATAATTTAGTAGAGGTGTTCAAATGAAATACGCAGACAACTTTAAGTGGTCATTGATGACTTAAGTCTAATATATGATATGATATGATATGGCATGATATGATATGATGATATGATGATATGATATATATTATATTTATTATTATTATATTTATACTAAAAGTGGGAAGCCTCTATGTCTAAAGTTGAACTACGAAAATACACATAAATAATTGATAACAAATTTAATTTATTCTTCACATAATAAAAATAAAGTTAAAAAATTGTAAACCAAAAAACCTTCACTGTGTACATTGATTCTAAAAGTAAAAAATTGTTTCGTATTCCCAGAATATTTAATACATCTTTCAATTGCTTCTTTATTACATGTAATTATTTCAATCTTAATGTTTTTTTTCTCTCATCTTTCATGATAGTAATAACCTTTTCAAATTCTTTACAACATTCTATAACCTACGTCCACTTTTAATTGTCATAGTTATCATTTTTAGAGTCAAACTATAAAAACTTTAACCAACATTTTATGTATTTTTTCATCATATCAATATGCAAAAAATTGCAATTTATAGTACTTTTCGTATATTTTTTGAGTATCCAAATTTTTTGTTTAAAATATTGAATTTATATAATTTAATTTTACTTTGAAAATTAGTCAAATTGACTTTCGAAAAGTGCAACATGACAAATAAAAGTGGACAGGGGGATTGTAATATTATTTGTGTCTTACATACTTTTCACTAATATTTCATACGGTTATCTTGCCTAAAGTCCCTTTTTATTTTGTATATATTTGTGCTTTATTTTCTGGCTTTGTATTTTATAATAGATTTGTTGGGTTGCAATTAGTTTTGTCTTGTTGATTATAATCTCTTGGATTGTTTCTCAAAAGTGTTTCCTTTTGTAATTTTGTGCTTTAATAGAGAAGAGTTGGATTAGATTATGAAATGAAATTTTTTTGTATTAAAATTACATATGCTTGAAGATAATGTCTACATAGAAATTGAAACTCTTGATTCAAAAATAATAATAATTAAGTCGTAGGTCTCACACTGTCTCTGTAGTTTGTGGTACAAATAATTAGTAAATAACATCAAGAGCAAGTAAGATTATTATTTTCCATAAAAGTTATGTTCTTCACAATTGTCAAAACGGGTAACTACAAACTAAGAAATCTATTTGACATCACACATTTATGTGACAACAGTTTGATAATAGCTTGGGCTTAGCACCAAACGGAGGCTAATTATTTTATATTATTTTCATCTCTTGAATAATTTTTAAGTCTCACAATAACTTTTTAGAGATATAGAAGTACATTATATTGTATATTTTAATTAGTAGGAACATAACATAGTATAACTTCTGAGTTTATTCCTAAGGATTTAAGAATATGTAATTATGATAAATTTTTATACATCTTGAACTTCTAATATATATCTCAATTAAATACTTCTAAAATATATATAACATTTTATAAGTATAAATAAACAGTTTAAAAATAATAAGATGGGTTACATGTGAAATTAAAAGTAGAAAGCCCTCCAGTTAAAAATTGAATTACCAAAATGTCCTTATAAAGTTATGACACAAATGTAAATGTACATTAGTTGTAGTAAATATTATCACATTCTATATAACACTATTGCTATATATTTATGAATAAGAATATAAATACACAAACACACACACATATATACACACGCGCGACTTTTTTACTTCACTTAAAATTACTCTCACAATAATTTATACAAAAATTGAAAATATATATTGTAATAAAAAGAAGAAAATTAATTGACGATAAATACAAATTTTATGTCTCTTTATATTCTCGTGAATCACGAGTTTGTATTTGATGTAGCTATTAACTTTCTCTTATTTTCATCAATCTCACTTACTATATATTTAAAATAACTCTAGATTATAGACTTATTTTTCATTTTGGTGCTTGTTTTATCTATATACTATCTCCATCCACTTTTATTTGTCATGTTGCGCTTTTCGAAAGACAATCTGACTAATTTTCAAAGTTAAATTAGATAACATTAATTCGATATTTTAAACAAAAAAAAAATAGATATTCAAAAAATATTCGAGAAGTATTATGAATTACAATTTTTTGCATATTAATATGATGAAAAAATACATCATAAAATATTAGTCAAAGTTCTTATTGTTTGACTCTAAAAATGGAAACCATGACAATTAAAAGTAGACGGAGGGAGTAATAATTAAGATCTATAATTTAGAATATCGATTATTTCCTATACAATTTTCACTTCCAATTATTTATTTTGTTGCTTTATTTTCTTTTAATGTTGTATATAATCATGTGTATTGTAATGGTGTAGTGTTGTCACGAGATTGAACAATGAAGTATTTTTGTTCAATTGTCAGATATCATATTCACATATTTTGAACTTAACTATCAAATAGCTAGAAAAGTATCACTTTCATGTTTTTTTGTCTTTTATTACTCAATATGTGTTGCAATAATCTTAGATAATTATGTAAAATCTTGTACAAAATAACTTGACATACACGGGCGTGCTATATATATATATAATAATAAGATAAAGATGTCCTCTATGGTACAATTTGCCCCAACAAAATCTGCCCCTTTTCCATTGCAGTTCACAATAAGCTTTATTCTTGGCTGATTGTGAATCTCTCTGCTAGTGGATAATAGTTGGTGGGACAACTGGACATGCTAAGGATCTTTAGAAACTTACACTCCTAACCAGTCACTTGATCAAGATTCAAGTGAAAAACTTCATCAACAATCAGGTTAGGTTAGGGATGAACAAAGACTTCAAATCGTGTTGTCACAGTTGCTGGTTCAACATAGGACCAATATAAAAATTGATTCCAGTAGCAGAAGTGATATCTTGATTTGGAGGCTACTAGGCAGTGACAGAGCTAGAATTTTCATTAAGGGTGTCAAATTTTGAAGAAGTGGACACACGAACTAGCTGAAGGGGATTCTACGTCTACTATATATATAAAAATTATTTTAGCCATGTATATAGTATAATTTTCCGCCAGATGAACCCCCTTGACCACAAGGTGGCTCCGCCCCTGCTACTAGTGATGTTGTATAATTCAGTTTGGAATTGCATAAGGGAAACTAGAGTGCCAGATCCTATGTGGACAAAAAATTGACATAAAAGTATTCCATTCAAAACGTCTTTCTTGTCTTGGAGACTCACTCTTTAATAATGTTATATGTCGGTTTGGAAATGGAAGCCCTCTAAACAACCTATATGTTGTACTATACATATTCCAGAAACTATCAAGCTCCTCTTCATTGATAGTGAAGTGAGCCTGCAAAACATTTTTGGAAATTTTTTGGACAACAGTTGGGAGTCTTTCTCCATGAGTGGTGGCAGACACCTAGACAGAATGCAATACACAGATTCAGCAAATTCCAATATTAGTTTGGTGGGAGTTGTGGAAGACAATGTTCTCTTCTAGATATGGCAAAAAAGCATATTTTAGAACAACAAAGATGCTATGGACAAAGCTTTCCAACTTCAGAAAATGGATCTTCACTAGAGTGAACTATGTCAAATGGTAGAAAAGTTGAGACCAAGTATTAATCGCAAAATTGTGGTGTGCAACAAACTGTAACAAAGGATAATTAAACTTAACATAGATGAAAGTTTTATGAAGGAAAGGCTGGATTAGTAGAAGGCATGGCAAGAGACAACACTGGAGAGTTCATCTTTGCGTTTTCTATTCCTTTTCGGTGTAAAGATATTATGCTGCTGAGGCAGCAGCTTCTAAGTATGTTGTTCAGCAGCTGAAGAATAATGGGCATCAACACAGCATAATTGATTGGAATTCTCGATTGTGGTTCATATGATGAAGAATAGAACCTTTCAAAACCTCAACCTGAAGAGTATCGTGGATAAGATTGTTGATTAAATAGGGAATGTTTTTTTTGCTTCGCTCATTGCTACAGAGAAGCAACATAGTGGTTAATCGTCTTGCTAAATTACCTTCAATGAGGAATGAACCCATTTTATACAATAGGATAGATCAATTGCTTAGTGGGGTTAAAGGAGCTTATTTGCTGGACAAGACACAATTACCTAGCATAAGGATAAGATACCACAAACACCACTTTTTTGTAAGCTAGTTAAAGGAGCTTATTTGCTGGACAAGATGCAATTACCTAGCATAAGGATAAGATATGACAAAGACAATTTTTTTGGAAGCTAATTTGTATAGCCTTTAGATATGCAGGAAGGTAAAACAGTGATATGCTTAAACATTCTCCTTTTGCCTGGATTGCTTTGTGATTTCTGATGTGTATTTTGGGTTAAGGCCAAGTCCTCATTTTATACTTCTACATAATTTATATACATCGGCAAGATCACAATACATGATTTTTTTTTTTTAAAAAAAAACCTTTGACAAAGTTTTCCTGATCACTTCAGCAGCATTCTCATTCCCATTTTATTCTAATTTGAAACAGGTAAATTTTCCGGACCAACACATCTATAATTGATCAAGATTAAGATCCTCATAGTGCTGAAAATTTATACATGGTATTCTAAAACTATCGAGCTAAGAGTTTGGATCGTAACCTAAATTAACTATTGAATTGAACATAAATTAATACACAATTGATAAAAAAAGGCAATGTAAAATAAGCGTCAAATAATACATTGATCGTAAATTATTGTACTTATTTCCTTTCTACTAAGCGGGTTCCGCAGAGTTGAATACATATATGAATAGAGAGGAAAACAACTTTCCCTTTCTGCCAAAAATGTGATTTTTAACGTTGTTGATTTACCTCTTTAATTACGTCCAACTTGACATTCTTCTCTTTCAGACGATTGAAATACTTTCAAAAATAATTGATAACATACAAACCTACCGTCATCATAATGCAATTGTCTGCCATGAAAAGTCATAACCATCAGCTTTCGCCGTATAAGTTTTACTTCGGTGTTCTTGAGCCATTGTTATGGATCTGCGTCCGCCAACCAGGTGGCTCAAGATTCTTTTTTTTTTTCTTTCAAAATAAGTGTGTATCGTTCAAATGAACTAATTGAAAATGTTCTTACACTATATTTACTGTTCTTTTTATAGATGACAACACCAAAGCACGGAGGAAATATCAAAGGAAAGGGTAAATTGCCAATCAAATACAAACAAAATACGACAATACAACTATAAGCAAATTGGAATGCCCAATATGCAAGGAATTGATTGACGAGAAGTTGACCGAAGCTAGAGAGCACACTAAAGTCTGTGAAGAAAAAAGGTAAGTTCAAACTGATTATTCTGTAACGCATGAACTTATACTACATAAATAGGGTCTATTCAGTACAAATCCACGAGATCTTAATTTCTTGCTCAAGGTCATATGCAATACTGTTGAGTTGCTACAATAGTATGACCTTAAAGCCAATGTATAACACGATCTCGGATGCAGAGTTTGTCAATCTTGACATATCAGGGAAGCATAGATGATACAACATGATCAGGTGGGCAACTACTAAGGAGATGGAACACAGGCAACACAAGCCTTGATGTGGTCTTTCCACTTGTTCGTGAAAACTATTTACAAGAAAGGCAACTTATGTGTACATGCACGTGAGTAATATATTTTCTATCTTTATCCGTAAGTTTATTATATATGCATGTCCATGTATTTATTTTTTTGTTGATTTATACATGCTTCAAACTCAAAGTGATGATTTTGGATAAACCCGCTTAACTAAATTTGTCTATGAACAGGAGACGAGGCTTTGTTCCTTGACCTTTTTATACCTTTTAATACGTGGGACCCTCTTGGTTCTAGGTAGCGATAGAATTGATTTACTCAGTTTCTCCTTTCATATTAACTTTTTAAAATAAAACCTTTTATTCACATACGCAAATTTCATTACACTGCGCTGTGACAGTTCTGATGACATTCAACTACATAATCTATTTCAAGACCCGATGCAAATATATTTGGGTATTCTGATACCCAGAGATAGATTAAAGTACAAAGTCTAGTTTTCTTCTTTGATAAAATTTCCTATTAGAAGGCGAAGCCAAGATTAAGAGTTTGGGGGTTCACAAGTTAATATACATAAATTTAATTAATTTTCTAATACTAATATAGAATCTACAAAAAGCTAGTGGGTTCGTCCGAACCCATGAACCCCCACCTAGCTCCGCCTATGATTAGAAGTCCTGAAGTTAAGGGATAATTAGTTTTGTAAGTCACTTACAAATTATTCTCTCAAACAATTAGAATAAAGCAAAGGATACAATATCTAGTAGTACAAGTTGAATAAGGAAAAGGTCATTGAAACCGAAAGAGAAAGGAAACGAAAAAACTTAAAAGAGGTTACTTCTTTCTCTTTTCTCTCAACTTTTTATTAGTATTACTTCAACTTCGATGCGTTAAACAAGTCAGCCACGTGGAGCCATTGCGCCAGATCCTGGCCGGTGGCATCGATGGTGGTGAACGACATTTTTTGATTGGAAGCAGATGAGCATTGCATTAATATGTAAACTGATCTTGGGCATATTTATATGCCCATGTTGTCAATAATTGCCCATGTTTTGGTTGAATTAATGAACGATCTTCAATTATTAACTTGATTTTTATGTAACTTGCAATGATTGTACACTAACACACATGATTAGGTGTTTTAGGAATATTGGAGTTGATATGAAGAAAGAAGGAGCAAGGACGTACGGAAAAGAAGTTAAGGCTGAAGACCCCAGGGCCAGGCGCACTGCTAAGCGTGAGGCGCCAAGGGTCAACATTCAGAGTCCTCTTGGTTGTAATTATAAGTTACTTCTATATTCTTGTTTTAGTATTTCTTGACTAGCCATCTAGAGATAAATCTATTGTCTAATTTTAAAATAGAGAGAGGAGGGGTTAGATAAACCAGAGAATATAGAGAGTTTGGTCGACCGGACGAACAACTTGCTTGATTACGAAATAGGATGAAATATAAATGCTCGCCAGTTAGTCTATTTATCCCGCTCAACGATGTAGTTAGTTAGCTAAGTGGAGTAGGCGACGAGAGGTGTGTAACCCGACTCATACAATTAACCCTATAAACCAGTAACTTGACAACTAAAATTAGTTCTAAGCCGATAATATGATACATGAGATTCATTGCATGCTACAGCCCTGAAATTTTCTTTTACTTGCTTGAAACATCATCTTAACGTCGTTCACAATTAGTTACTTTTATTTGTTGCAACATTAGTAGTAGTTAACAGTCATCACAATTCTGAAAACGGTTACTTTTATTTTATTTGTAGAGCTAAGTGTCAAATATAAGTTGATCATAAGTCCCTTGGGAACGATAACTCGTTTCTTTAAGAATCTATATTACTTGAGCGACCACCTACATTTGCGTGTATATTGGGGAGCAACATAAACCAAGGTAGTTATATCTATGTCATAGGGTAGGACTACATATACATAGCATGCCAGGTGATCTATAACTTCATATCCTGTGCTATACAACATTGAGTACCTTCAGGGAAAAATAAACTAATTGACAAACTATGAGTTGGAACCAAATAGAGATGAAAATTTTCTAAAACTTTTGGTTCTGACTTGTTCAGTACATACAATGCAACAAACATTTAGTTAGAACCATTAGTTTCAAAGATCCCAAAATCTTCAGTATGTGAAATACCAGTTCAATGCATGTGATAAACAACTTGTATTCTTCAGTTATGCGACTTGCCACGGTAAGAAAACCAGAATATCCCACATTAATTTATAGAGGCAGAAAACAACAGAACCAGAGATTTGTAACTTAAAATTCTCGGGCAAACTGAATAAGTCATTGCGGATAGGCTGAAATGAAGAAGGAAATAACATAAAAACTGAAATATTTGACTCACCATCTCACTGGTAACTTTGAGGGTTTCTGGATCTACTGGATTGGCCCATTAGTTGGTGGTAATTTAGCTAGTCTTATTTACACCAATGTGTTCATGCAACAAGAACATGCTCCTTTATCTAATGAGTTCCAAATTGAATTTGTTTGAGTTTGATTTGTGGGTGTAAAAAGCCCATTTGAATTTCGTTTTTTAAAAAAAAGGGAAGAAAAAGAAAATATTTTTTGTTGTTTCTTTCTTTGATTTCTCCCAATTATTATTTTGTTTTTTCTAGTTATTGGTTTGCGGCTGTACATCCATTATCTTTGGTGAAATGTTCTTGTTATGATGCTCTAATTTGGTGAAATCGTTCGCAATCATTCATTCGTGTCAGGCACTTCTTATTTCATCTTTCAAAATAGGCATTTCTTTCATCTATTGTTGAACATCGAGAACGGAAATGTGAATGGAGACTATCTTCTCGGACATGCGCCTATTGTTGAGCCTCTTCCTATTGCTGTTGAGTTGATGTCAGCTCACATTGCTGCGGCGATGCTGGTGGTGCCTATTCATCCCCATGCCTGCTATTACTTTGACGATTGTCTTTTCCCCAACCTCAGAGGTATTCAAAGGCATAACCTAGACATCCATAATGAAGGAAGATACAAATGTGGCACTTGTGGTACAACATTCAAATATCTAGCTGATCGCAATGTCCACCAGGAGAATGTCCACGGCTTCATCCGTGAGCAGTTGAGTGGTTGAGTCCATTTCTAGGTTCTGGATAAGAATGATTTTACGTCTGTTGTTGAATTTTGTATAAGGGTTTTACCCTCTATTTTTATTCTTTTCTGCTCTTTGTATGGATCAATCTAAGGGGATTTAGGTGGGTTTTACGTCTGTTGATGGATTTAGTATTAGAGATTTACTGTTTTTTTCTGCTGAAGTTTGTATGGATTCTATAACGGCTTTAATAGCTCTTCTTCGTTAACTTTATTATATCCATTCACAAAATTTATCGACTACAACAATGGAAGTTATTAATATCACACGTTTCATAGTACAATTTCTTCTTGTCACATTAAAAAAACTACTCATATGAATTGTTAAATCTTCTTAACAAAAACACCTTCTACTGAGATTCTCATGTGTTGCATTCTATGAATGTTTGAATTTTCTCAAGCTTTTTAATTTCTTAAATTGTAAATCTACTATTCTCTTTTTTGATTATATAGAATTGTTAGTATATTTAAAATTATTTTTGAGATGCAAATTTTTTTTTTCTTATTAATGAAAAAAGCTTACTTTTTCTATAAATAGTAAACTCCATTCGTTTTCGTTTTAATTTTTTATCTGATTTTGACATGACACGAAATTTTAAAAAGTAAAGTTTAAATTAGATATATATACCAAAATATATTTTAATCTTGTGGTCTTGAACATGTCATGTGGAAAGTTAAATTTAAAATTGATAAAAAAGAAAGAAACATTCTGTAATGTTTTGAAATGAACTAACATAAAGTAAGACAAATAAATTGAAAGACATAGTATAGCATTTTAAAAAAAAACTTATAATAATTTATTATTACTGAAAAATCGAATCCCTCAAATTTTATCAGAAATTGCATTTACATGCAGGTTTCAGTCATAAATATCATATGTAGTACATTTGCAATTTATCCTGTAATGGGTATTTTTAATTTATGATATACACAGAACTTGATACATACACAAAAATAATATATGTGACCACCTATAGAATAAAAAAATATAAGTTAATCACTATTAAAAAATATAAATTTAATGAAATCGTTACCTTATTAAATATGTTGCATCATCATAGGATATTGTATGTTTTAGATGTAGGTAATTCGTCAAAAAATCAGAGAGTCGGAATAAGAGACCTTCTCTTTATATTTCTATGTCCTCACCGAGGATTTTTTTCATTATATATAGTGTGTTGAAATTATTGATTTATTACTATTCATAACACCCCAAAATATATACAATAAATGAGAAAATACTGAAGAGAAAATGAAAAGCTGATAATTCTCTTCATATGTCTAACTTTTGTAGGTGGAATTAACAAGGAAGATAGAAAGTTAACAATTTAACTCATAGAATAATCATAAAAGCCGAAAAGCTTTTATGTGGGATGCCATATTCAAAATACTTATAATTTATCATTTAATAGAAAATCAATTAATCATGCATATTATAACCATAATATAAAATTTAATAGGAGGTAATATTTCAAATAATATAATAAAGAGTAAAACAAATATTTAATTTTAATTTATTATTTAATTAATAGTTTAGGATTAAAATGGCAATCCTACATTGAGGTAACTTACACTCCTAACCAGTCACTTGATCAATATTCAAGTGAAAAACTTCATCAACAATCAAGTTAGGTTAGGGATGAGCAGAGACTTTAAATTGCATTTTCACAGTTGCTGGTTCAACATATGACCAATATAAAAATTGATTCCTGTAGCAGAAGTGATATCTTGATTTGGAGGCTACTAGTTAGTGACGGAGCCAAAATTTTCATTAAGGGTGTTCAAATTCTGAAGAAATGGACACACGAACTAGTTGAAGGGGGTTCGACATCTACTATATATATAAAAAGAATTATTTTATCCATGTATTAAGTATAATTGTAACGATCCGAGAGCACCCCCTAGACGTTACATGCGTATTCGACCTCTCGGAGGTCTTATACAAGCCTTAGCATTCATTCATCGCATTCGGTAATAAAAACCGTAAGGAATAAAAACTCTTTTTAAAACAAATTCATAATACTCATAAAGTCTTTTAAATGTAACGAAGTAGAATTTCTAAGTCTAATGTACCAACTTAGACACGAATAGAACATCTCAGGGACACGGCCCTTTACAACAAAATATAAGTCTTATACAATGTCTAAGTGGAAATACTAGAAAGGTTACATCTATGTCCTCGAATATATGAGGACATACCAAGCTTCTTGAGAAGAGTCGATATCCCAAGCTTCCTCAAAAGATCTCCTCACTTTCCACCACCTACACTTGTAACAATAGAGAAATATGAAATTAATCAGTAAGTACTAAGTACGATGACCATGCAAGAAAACATGCACAACGAACTTTTACAAGGAATGTATGCTTTTAGGACCTTCTTTAACAAACCTTTACGGTCACAAGCACAAACCCACATTTCAAGTCACCATTCACAAATAAAACCATATTCACATCATTTATAACTCAATTAACACAAGTGTACAATACTTAACAAGATAGCAAAGTAATTCCTTCATTATCATTTAAGCCTCTATCTCAAGTCACCCTAAGCCACACTTAAGTGAATAATGAAGTGACCGCCCATACAACCTCTTCATATACACCTAAGTGTTCCTAAGAGTTACCATAGACAAGGGTTTTATCAT
>JAJONZ010015774.1:0-17834 GCA_029582445.1 Solanum paucissectum | reverse complement strand
TTTGTAAAAGACTTCTTAAAATATGGTTCATGCTGAATTATGGACATGAACGACTCAATGCAAGGTTTTCAATAACCATATATAGAACTCAAATACTTGGAACTCAAAAACTCATTTCAAGAATGCTCAACTCAGAGTTCATGCAGAATTATGAGCATGAACTACTTAACTCAATGACTCAAAGATACTTCTCAAAAGGGACTAGGAACTCAACACTTAAAGGCTTAGAACTTGAAGATACCACTTCTCTGAAAGATGCTCAACTTACGAAGTTCATGCGAAATTATGGGCATGAAACAACTCGACTCGTTGATCTACATAACAATATGGAACTCATGTACGCGACTCTTCTTATTCTCTGAATTTCTTCCTCAAAACTTAGTTCAAATCGATAGTTGATCTCAAGGATTCACAATTGAACTCAAGGGCTTTCTTGAACTCTACTCTTAACTCTCTCTTGAATGTGAATTATGAATTCAAGAGTTATGTTTCATGGTATGACGGATCTTGTAATGATAAAGTAGACTCATGAGTACATTCTCCTCACTCGTACTCACTTACTCGAGTCTTGAAACAAGTTATTAGAAATTGTAGAAAACTCCTCGAAAGGACTTTCTTAAAATGCTTGAAAGAATTCTCAAAAACTTAACTCTTAACTCTACCTTGAACTTGAATTATGGAATCAAGGTTGTGATTTGTGATAGGGAAGATCTCATGATGTTTAGGATTGATTTTAGATAGCTAAACATGAGAAAATATAAAAAATTCAGTGCTTGGAAGTTAGTCCGCGACGCGGAGACGCATTAAAATAATTGGTCGCGAAATAACTTTTGAGGCAGAGAGGTCCGTGACCTCTCCGCGACACGAAGACAACTTTATGAAATGGGGAGGCAGGTTCGCGACGCGGAGCCCAGTGCCAGATTTGCCCGACTTTTCTCTTCTTCGTTTTCTAACCCCAAATCACCTAAATTCGATTCTTTTGCTCAAATTTTCTTTAGATTTATATAACCACCACATGTACACAAGAATCTAATTCTATCCCCTCAATAAATCGACACATTAACCTCAAGAACTCCCCAATCTCAGCCCAATTCAAGAACGAAAGCAAATTCATGAATACAGAACAAGAACATCAAGACTTCAACTTTTAGAAAGAATTTAAAGCTAAAATTAACATGATTGGTGTGTGGGTACAAACCCAACACTATGGAAGCTTACATACCTGAAAGAACCATCTTCTTGCAGCACTTTAAGGAAAATCTTGAGAGATGAACCCTAGTCTTAGCATTTCTTGAATCCCTTGAGAGTAGAATTTTTGGAGTGGATGAGAGGGTTTTGATTTAAGAAAACTGATTTTCTACACGTTTAGGGAAATTTAGATGACCTCCTAAGGGGTTTTCGGACTAAAATACCCCTAAATAAATAATTAAAATGAGCTGGGAGTCGGAAAGATCTTTCACCAGGCAGTGAGGTCCGTGTTGGCTCCGCGACTGCCAGGTTTGCGCGACGTTAGTAAATTCATCATAACTTTTTACTCAGAACTCGGAATTGAGAAAACTCGGTGGCGTTGGAAGGACAATTCGAAGACCTTTCCTAAGGTTTCTAATAACACACCTAAATCATCCTGATATAGGAGTTATAATCATTTGAAGTCGACCTAAAACACATACTTAGCTTAACTTGCAAAATTTCAGATTTTGCTATTTCCAATTCGATTCTTTTTGGAACTCAAGGTGATACTTCTAGTGATCTTTAAACTCTAAGAAATTTTAAATTCCTTGCAAAATTCTCACTCACTACAAATAAGGGTTCGAGTTCTGGGGTGTTACAGTGAATTATTCCAAGACTTATGATATATGCACTTATCACACTCATTTGTTTTAAAACCATTTCCAATCATGCAGGAATCAAACTGTAACATCCGACAATTTGAAATAACTATGAAGAGGCTTGAAATTTGAAATTAGTCATTTCTGGAAAGAATTTAAAAATCTGGAAATTTGGTTAAGAAGGGGAAAGAGTGAGTTTTTGGCCAACTTTGAGCAGTCATAACTCCTAGCTCAGGATGAGTTAGGTGTAGTTCCAGTTATGTTTGCGAAGCTTGTGGAATGGCCTTTCTAACGCCTCCGAGTTTGCTCGATTCCGAGTTTGTTTGAGTGAGTTATACCCTTTGGAAGTTGGGTAGTTGGCAGGGAAGTTAGTCCGGAAATTGTAAGGGTATTTTGGTCTTTTCCCTAACCAATTCTTTTGGTTATATTAGTGTGTTAGACTGATTTTAGATCAGTTTTCCCATTTTTACAAGAGTGAGAGTAAGGGTTTGAGAGTGAAGAGGAGAAGAAGAGGAGAAAGAGAAGATCAAGCAAGGATTCGTCAAAGATCGTCGTGGATATCGTCGGGGGTGATCCCTACTAGGTATGTGAGTTCATAGTGTTGGGGTGGTTCTTTCCCCCACACACCAAACTCGTTTTATTTTTGAGAAAAGATTGGTTGTGTTGTTGAAGTCGTTGGTTGTGTTGTTGATGTTGTTGATTGTGTTGTTGAAGTTCCTTGTTGATTTGGGACATGTTTCCGGTTGTGTTTTGAGTTGAAATCTATTGTATGTTGAGGGGTTTATGATCCTAAGTATTTGGGGATGGAACCTTTGAGGTTGAGAAGGTTTAGAGTTGGAGAAATGAAGGAGAAAAGTTGAAGTTTGCGGGGAAAAGGGGTGGCGCGTCGCGCCTTGCAGAGCGCCCCAAGAAGTGTTCTGAACTTCTCCCCTTGGGGTGCCGCGCCTTGCAGTGCGCCAGAAGGCCCCTTCTGAAGTTGTAGGTCTGGCGCCCCGCGCCTCTCAGAGCGCCAAGGACGCCAACCTTTCCCATTCTTTCCCCACTTTCTCATGCATGTTCCATGGTATTGTACTTATGTTTCATAGTTGTTTCCAACACTCCAAAGTACGTTTAAACGTCAAGAATTCATCCATAAGAATGTGATCATATACTTTGAATTCATAATTCAATTCGAGGAAAGTTCGAATCAAAGTCAAGTGAAGTTAGAGTCAAGCTTAGAAGTTAAGAAGTGAGTCACAACAAGTCTTTAAAGTTTTTCAAGAGTCTTTATTGAACGTTTTAACTTCATTTTAAGACTCCAGTTTCAAGTTGAGTACAGAGTATAGAGTTGAGTTCAATTCTCAAAAGTTATATGGGGACTATGTATTCCCAAAAGAGTTTAAAGTGTTTTTTTACATTTAAGCAAGAGTGTAAACTGAGATTTCCAAAGAGCCTTCGGGCTAGTTTTTGAGAAAAGAGAAATAGCTTTCTAAATGAAGCAAGCAGGGAAATTGAGATTTCCAATATAGCCTTTGAGCTAAGTTTTTGAGTAATTATCTCAAATCAGCAGAAAGAAATATGTTTTAAAAACATAAGAGCCAGTACATTTTTGGGAGTAGTATTGAGCACCGAATTGGGGGAGCGTTCAAAGAACTCACAGCCCCCATAAAACCATGTAGCCATCATGGGTAGAAGAGGTTCATACTTTTTAGATGAATCCTTTTCAAATTAGACTAGTGGATCCATTAGGCAGTTCAGGTCCTATACCTTTGGCAGGGTATAGAATGCTTTGGCAGCGTGAGGTCGATCGTTGTATCATCACTATAGCTCTTATGTGATGGTTGTCGGTTAGAGAAACTCCCACAACAGTTATTGTATTTTTAAATACATCAGTTCCTTTGTATTTCTACATACATCTCAGACTTATTGTATCTTTGCATACATACAGAGTTTTCAGCATGCTTTAATAAGATATTTCTTTATATTGCACTTGTTTTAAGTTGCCTTATATTGAAATGAGTCAGTCAGGTTGAGTTGAGTTGAGCCAGGTAAGTTATTCAGTTTCTTCCAGATTTCCTTCTAGCCTATATTGTTTAGCTTTCCAGCTCGCATACTCGTACATTCCATGTACTGATGCCAGTTGGCCTGCATCTTATTATGATGCAGACGCAGGTACCCAGGATCAGCATCCAGTACGCCATTGATCCAGCTGAGCACCCCAGAGTCAGTGGTGAGCCTCCTTGCTTTCCGGAGGACTCAATTATTTTGTGTTCCTAGTTTTGTGTTATTAGGATGTTGTGGGGCCTGTCCCAACATCCATCTCAGTATTTTAGAGGCTTCATAGACAGTCAGACAGTCAGTCAGTTAGTATTGAGTTTCTCATCTATGTATATATATATATATAATATTCTATTTTGAGACTCGAGTTGCCTTTTTGGCCAGATATTATCAGTTGGGTTGTTTATAACCTTGCATTGCATTGCATTGAGTTATGCTGTTGAGTTAGGTTTCCGCTGAGTTAAGAAAGTCAGGCCAAGGGTTCGCTTGGGGGCCAGCAATGGTCTTCGAGTGCCGGCCACACCCAGGGTGTAGGCTCGGGGCGTGACACAAACTTTTCATGCTATTGTTTTGGTGCCTGTTTCAAGCCATATAGGGATTTAGTAAGTTTACATACTTTGCTTTCTTGACCTGCTTCAACAAAAGACTCGGGTTGTTCCATATAAATTTTATCATTTAGGTCTCCATTTAAAAAGGCAGTTTTTACATCCATTTGATGAATTTGCAAATAAAAAATTGCAGCCATAGCAATTAAAAGTCTTATGGATGTAATTCTTGTTACCAGTGAAAAATGTAAAAAAATTCTAGGCCTTCTAGTTGTTTAAAACCTTTTTGCAACTAGTCTAGCCTTATATTTATGAATAGATTCATCCTGTTTCAACTTTTTTCTAAAGACCCATTTGCAACCAATAGTTTTACAACCTAGTGGTAAATCAACTAACTTCCAAGTTTTATTA
Organism: Solanum paucissectum; assembly: GCA_029582445.1. NCBI lineage: Eukaryota > Viridiplantae > Streptophyta > Magnoliopsida > Solanales > Solanaceae > Solanum > Solanum paucissectum. Next base: position 13,012 of record JAJONZ010015774.1, on the reverse strand, counting down.
GAAATTAGTGATTTTATTTCATCATTTAATTTACAGCCTCTTTCCAAAAACTGGAATCATGTGAAGATAAAACTTCTTTTAAAGTGAGAGGGTCATCTCCAATATTAAACACATAAAAATCAGGACCAAAATCTTTTTCTACTCTAGCTCTTTTACTTCTTCTTAACTCAAAATCATCAACTTCTTTATTTTTCAAAGTTAGAGTAGAAGAATTAGGTAGTGACAAAATATTTTCTTCAATTCTTTGACCCCCACTATTTTTAGAATCAAAAGGAAGTTTATTCTCATGAAAAATAGCATCACCGATTCTATCACAATGTTATCTTCAAGATTAAAAAATCTATAGGTTGTACTATTTGAAGCATAACCAAGAAAAACACAAGTAGTAACTTTCTTACCCAATTTTGTGATCTTGGGATCCATTAGCCTCACAAAGGCTAGACAACCCCAAACTCTTAGATATCCCAAACTTGGCTTGTAACCTTTCCACAATTCAAAAGGTGTCAATTAAGACTTTTTATGAGGCACACGATTCAACACATAACAAGCAGTCAAAATAGCTTCACCCAAAAAATTTAAAGGTGCATGTGACTCAATAAGCATGACATTAATTAGTCAATTCAACCAAAGTTCTATTTTCTTTCCGCTACACCATTAGATGAAGGAGAATAAGGAGGAGTAGTTTCATGAATTATTCCCAATGATCTAACAAATGAATTAAACTCATATTCACGGCCCCTATCACTTCTAATTCTTTTGATTTTTCTTCCAAACTGATTTTCAACCTCATGGAGATAAGTTTTGAAATTTTCAAAAGCATCACTTTTATTTTTCATCAAGTAAACATATGTAAACTTAGAAAAATCATCAATGAAAGTGATAAAATATCTATTACCTCCACGAGTTAAAATTCCACCAAGTTCACAAATATCAGTATGAACTAATTCTAACAAATCAGTTTTTCTTTCAACTTGAGAATGAGACCTTTTAGTGATTTTGGCTTTACTACAAGCCTCACACTTTCCAAAATTCTTTTTAATCATTGGAATTAATCATAAACTACTCATGATTCCAACATAACGATCATTAATATGACACAAACGAGCATGCCAAAAATTAGTAGAAGAAAGCATATAAACATAAGTAGAAGCGTTAATCACTTCTACATTCAATTTGCCCATCCCATCACAAGCATACTCCTTTCCCACAAAACTATCCTTCTTCACAATTACATATTGATCAGATTCAATAATCTGTTTAAAGCGTGCTTTATTAAGAAGAAAACTAGACATCAAATTTTTTTCTCATGGAAGGAGTATAAAGTACATCTTTCAAAGTTAATACTCTTCTAGAAGTAAAACACAATTCGACATCTCCCGTTTCAAGCACTTGAGTTTTGTGAGAATCACCAAGCATGATGGTTTTGGGCTCCTCAAAATGAGTATATTTTTTAAACCAGTCTTTGTCATAATAGACATGACGGTTTGCACCAGAATCAGCCCACCATCCATCAACACTCTCAACCATGTTTATGTCGATAATCACCGCTACAAAAGGTTCTTTGGTAACGTTTGCCTGAGGGTTAGGACCACGTTTTCGGAATCTGCAAAATCGAGCAATATGCCCACTCTTGCCACAAACAAAGCACGGTCCGTTATCTTGAACTTGTTGATTTTGTGCTTGGTTATTTTCACCATTATTTTTCATGGGAGGTCTACTATTATTTTTCTTAAATTTTTTTTTCTTAGGCTTCAAAGAAGTATTTTTGTGAGTTTCAAGAGTAGCATTATTTGAAGTAATTAAATTTACCTTCATTGTGATGTTGCTCTCTTCTTTTTGTAAAAGTGCATCTTGGCCCCTTGCCTCTTCACCATGGTACTTTTCCACTTTTCCATGATGAGAAATAAGTTCTTCATCATCCATGGAGGTGTCATCAACTTTATTATGATTCTTTTCAGTTAACACATAAGAAACATTGAGAAGATTTAAGTAGAAAAGTACTTTACCCTTCCATCTTTTGAAATGGTTACCATTTAACCGAAATGGCTTGTTCAGGTCTCTCATCTTGACATTCGCGGTTTTTTCAATTGTAGCCATTACTTAATCTCCTTAAAATTGTTAGTGAAAAATTACAATATAATAAAATTGCAAGATTACAATTGATTATAAAATGAAGAAAATAAATCTCTTCAGGCTGAGGCGTGGATTTTTCGCTCTCTTTAAGGAGATTCGAGTCTACTGCAGCAAATATTTTTCATCGGTCCAGCAGTACTCCTTCTTGACTTGTCCCCTCCAGTATACACAACCTTACACAAAGTATAACTCAACAACTCTGGACAAGAGTTGAGTCCAAAGCACCACAAAAAGAACACTTCCCTTCAACTAATAAGAACTCTCTTTTTTGACTAACTCTTTCACTCTATATTTTTCTTGTGTATTGTGTGTTCCAAACCAAATGAAGACCACCACTATTTATAGTTGGGGATGTCTTCCTAGCAATGAATAAGAAGATAATGGGGTAGTAAATAGTAAAGATAAATGGCCTTAAGAATTACATATGTTACAAGGTATAATGGAGGAAGAATAATGAAGAATGAATGACAAAGGCCACCAACGGCTAAGTGTGCTAACAAGAAATGTAGTAACATAACAAACAATAACTCCAAATGGAGTAATGCAGCAAATAAGTGCCACCAACGGTCAATGTCAGAAACGTCAAAGTAATGGGCAATAAAGCCTCAAAACATCGATTCCAAAATACAATCAAAGTGGCCACTAACATTCTGATAGGAATATCTACAAGAGGAATCACTACAAAAGGAACTCCAATTACCAATAAAAAAAATCGTTGGTAAATTGAGTTACCAACCAAATGCCAATTTATATTAATTCGTTGCTAAAAGGCTCATCGGTAAATATTACCAACCGACTCCGTACCCAAGGGGAATCGAACCTGAGACCTCTTGGTTAAGGATGGAGGAGCACTTACCACTCCACCACAACCCTTGTTGGTAATAAATTTTAAATACGTTAGTATGATTATTTGTTTTTCTAATAAATCTACTAATTGATTGTTAGTTTGTTGGTAATATATTATTCAAGTTCAATGTTAGGTTAGTAATTGATTGACAATATGTTCAAAATATTATTAACTGAATGATTATCCAATAGTAAAATATTTATTAATTTATTGCATTTAGAAATCTAAGAGCACGAATATAAATCCAAAAATATTAATATCAATTTTATAAATCATATTTGAATGAAACAATGTAAAATATATGATAATAAATTAAATTAATCTCAATAATATGACTCATATCATTATATCAAAAAATTTAATTTGAGCACGTTTACCAAAAATATTGATCAAATCTAAATTTTGGCTAGAACTTAAAAGTTAAAACGCCTAACAGCACAAACTAAAAATGGAAGCCTCAAAACCTGAACCAACAATCCTATTTGATATAAAATTGACCTTTCGAAGCTAATCGCGCTGACTAAATTCTCATCAGAGCATGTTTACAAAAAATGTTAAGCAAAGTCAAATTTTGGCCAAAAGTTAAAAGTTAAAACGCCTAACGGTACAAACTGAATATGAAAACCTCAAAATCCAAACCAACCATCCTATAAGACGAAAAATGACCTTCCAGAGCTAACTGCACTGACGAAATTCAAATTTGAGCATGTTTCCCAAAAAAATTGACCTAATTCAAATTTTAGCCAAAAGTTAAAAGTTAAAACGCTTAACGACACAAACTGAAAATAAAAGTCTCAAAACCCAAACCAACCATCCTATGAGACCAAAACTGAACTTATATGGCTAACCGCGGTGACAAATTTTTTGACTAAAGTGAAAGTTTTGCCAAAACTTAAAAGTTAAAATGCCTAACGGCACAAACTAAAAATGGAAGCCTCAAAACCCGAACCCTCTATCTTATTACATCAAAAATGACATTCCGCATCTAATTGCACTGACGAAATTCTCATCTGAGCACGTTTATCAAACATATTGACCGAAGTTAAATTGGCCAAAATTTATAAGTTAAAACACCTATCGGCACACACTAAAAATGAAAGCCTCAAAACCTGAACCAACCATCCTATTAGATAAAAAATGACCTTTGGAGTTAATTACGCTGACGGAATTCTCATCTGAGCACGTTCACAAAAATATTGACCAAAGTCAAATTTTGGCCAAAACATAAGATTTAAAACACCTAACGGCACAAACAAAAAATGGAAGCGTCAAAACTTGAACCAACCTTCCTGTTAGATAAAAAATGACCTTTCGAGGCTAATGACACCGACATAGTTCTAATTTGTGCACGCTTACAAAAAATATCAACCAAAGTCAAGTTTTTACTAAAATTTAAAAGTTAAAACGCCTAACGACACAAACTGAATATGAAAGCCTCAACACTAGACGCTGATTTACCAAAAGTTTAACTTCAATTGATAAATTTACCAACTATTCAAATATAAGGTAGTAATTAATAATTTACCAATAAATTTTATCACAGTTGGTAATAGTTACTATTCAACTATACATTCATATGTAATATTACCAACTAATAATTAATATGTTGGTAAGTTTTACCAATGGATAAATGATCGGTTGGTATATTACCAACTATTTTAATGATGTTAGTAATCTACTAACTACAATCTTTATTCGTCGGTAAAATTTTCAACTAATTGGATATTGGTTGGCAAGTTTACCAACAAATTACATTTCGTTACTAATTTACCAACACATTTATATTTGGTTGGTAAATTTAGCAACACAATCTTGCCGTTGGCAAATGTTTGGTTAGTAATTCATTGGTAATATGTTAATAAATTATATAAACAATTTTTTGTCATATTTACCAACCGATATATACTTTGTTGGTAATATTACCAACAAAAGGTGTGCGTTAGTAATATTTCAGTTGGTAATCCATTGATAGAGTGTTGCTAAATTTGGCGCCATTTTTTCCCGCCGTATTTACCAACTAAAATACTTAGTAAGATTTTGGTTGGTAATCTGTTAGAATTTCGTTGTTAAGTTTTAAAATATAATTCAGTTAGAAATATGATGGCAACTAACCAGCTTAAGTTGTTAGTAAAACCTGTTGGCAATTTGGAGTTTTTTTTTTGTAGTGAATGAGAAATATGCACCTTAACCATTATTTACTAATATTAAAATGCTCCCAAACCAACAACAAAGGCTAAGAAAAGTCTAATTCATATCATTGATCAATCAATTTTTTTTTTGTATTATTATATAAACATTTTGTCTTAATTGGAGAAAGAGTTTACTGATTGGAATCTAAAATTGTTAAGATTGTTTTTAACAAGGCTAAAAATAGAAGGTGCCCTTCTAAGGAAATTGGGAGAGGTACTAGCAATATATCATAGGTCATAGCAGCTTATTTTGGAGCCAAATGGTGGGTGGAAAATGACTATTCAAACTTTATTTTAGAATATGATTTTCTGATTATAATAAATATGATAATGGCCTGGAAATTGCTGCAAAGAAAGAATATATTCTGAGTCACTAGCTATGATTTGTCTTTCTTTAGTTTTTGTTAGACCTGTTTTCAAGGTAGTATATTAATGCTTATTAACGGAAGTTTACGCTATCGTCCCTCTCTACTTATTCTCTGTATAAATTTTGGATTAAATAAAAGGATTACACAGCTAAAGACATAAAATTTACATTAAAAAATGCAAATTCATGATGTTTGGGGGGTGGGGGTTAATGTTTCATTTATTAATTAATTCTATTTTAATTCACTCAATTTACTCCATGTAAGGGAGTTGTACTAATTCGAGCTAAATAGGTAGTCGATCTAGATTGACTCACGACTTGGCCGACTCTTACTTTAAAAAAATTAAGGCATATGCCTTAGGCTCTTAATTTTGGAGGGATTAAATTTTTACTAAGAATAAATTATGTGTTAAATTATTATTTTTTATAGAAAAATGATAGTTATTTTATTCTCTTAACCCTATACGAATAGAAGAAATCAAGAAAATGTTAACATAACTACTTTCACGGCAACAAAAACAACTTTTAGCGGAAATGAATAGACACATTAATAAAGAGTGCTAAAGTATATACCGGCATTAATTAAATGTCATTAGATTCAATGTCGCTAAAGACTTTAGGGACATATACAAAGAGTGCTAATTGTCTCTAAAAATACATATTTAGCGGCAATTGAGCTATTGCCGTTAATTAATTGCTGCTAAAGATCATTTTTGATGTAGTGTCCGTCCAACAATAGTTGTCCATTATACTATTTTGGAATGTCAAACAATACTTGTTCACTCTATGAAATCAATGGATAATTTTACACTTAGTTACTGATTTACCCTTATCTTTAATTATAGTAATTTTCTCTATTACATTTTTTAAGACACTATATTTATTATATTCAAAGGGTGATATAGTAAAATCATCCTACTATTTATAGTTTCTTAAGAAGTGTGCAATGTTAATAGTGGACAACGGACAGGGAGAATAATAAACTGTTTCAAACTTATTTTTCGCAAATTTAAAAAGCATTTATTTTTTAAAAATAGGGTCTTTGGCTGGGGTGCTTCTCTGCCTCATAATTAAGGGCATACACAACATTCATAGCTATGACAGTCTTCGGTCTTCCGCCCAAGTAACATTTAGACTTTCCAGGGTTGTGGTGCACTGGTGGAAATACTTCACCCTTAACCAGAGGTTTCGGGTTCGAGTTCTGGGTATGGAGAAAATCCTGCATAAGCACTGATGGGAGTGTTTCACCCTTTTAAAGGACATGCATATTCGAACATAGCTAGCTAGCTAGCTTGTTTTAGTGCTTCACCCTTTTAAAGGACATGCATATTCGAACATAGCTAGCTAGATTGTTATAATTTATTTTCGATAATTTGTCAGAATGGGTTATAAAATTTTGATAGATTGTTATAATTTATTGTGTGAAAATTTCACCAATATGATCATGCTTCAAAATTGATCCATTTATTAGATTCAACGTAAATCTTCATAAATAAATAGTATTACTTTTTAACTTCAAAATCCTCAACATTTCAAGCTCAATAAAATCAAACAATGCTGCTCTTCAATTTCTTCAACCAATTCAAACAGAGTAACGAAAGATAACTATAGAAGTTCATATGGAACAATACAAATATAATTCCAATCACAAATTAATTAGCAACTCTACTTGAGGTAGCAGACCAATAATGTACCCATGGGACCATTAGAGATTATCCATTACTAAAACGTGTCAATGAAGTACGACGGTTGGTTGAGCATATAATATACAGTAGTAGGCTTAATTCATATTATGACTTGGTTCAATTGAATAGCTGAATACGATCAAATGTTTCTATTAGATACTTCCAATCCAAGTTTGGAGAAGCTCTAGTTTTATGTGTCTTTTCAATTAGTGGCTATAACGTAGAAAAGTTAACTAATTAAAATATTTTATACATTTAAGTACATGGATTAACCTTAATAAGCTATAAAACCTCACATTTGTTTCAATAAACTTAAAACACGCCGATGGAAAGTGTTATAATATGGGCTGGAAATTAGTGGAAAGGAAATATGAAATCAAGAACTCAAACAAAGAAGAGGAATATTCATATATAGAAGAAGAAAGAATAGAAATTCAATATCAAAAGCTAAACAAAATAATTGTTACTAACGGATACTTAATAGACGTAATTAGTTATAAACTTATATCTAACTACCTTAACTCCGTCCAACAATAGTTGTCCACTATACTATTTTGGAATGTGCAACAATATATACTTGTTCATTTTATGAAATCAATGAATAAACAAATCGATGGTCAATCACACATTCAAACACAAATTAAATGTATCGCATATGATAATTAAATTAAAGGTCGTATTCGAAGATAGTAGCTTGTTTTATTCATAACTGATAAGCATATATTAATTAAAATTACATGGAGTGTGGAGACGCGATAGAACGATCCACACATTAATTTATTCCTTTACGAAGACAACGGGGAGAGGGTTTTTACAGTCAGCCACTAGACGATGTAATCCATTAATTATGAAAAGTCAAGCTGACATGTTTACACATTATAAGTTGAGGGGGATCCGGACAATACATTATTTTGTATACATTTTCCAATTCTTGTACCTCATGTTTCATAATCTTGAACAAGTTGCTTTCATTTCCTATGGTACCACCAGTCAACACGAACTGATCTTTATCATCACTAACTTTCCAAATAGTTTCGTTAAAACACGGACTAGATATATCAACTGTTGAGAACATAATATCAATGTAGAGTGGTAGGCCGTCTATGTCCAACACTTGAGGGGGTACATCATTATCATTATCATCATCATTATTATTATTATGAGTAGTTGTGGGGAGGACAATGGGATTGTTGGAAGTGAAAGATCGACAAAAGGCAACAAAGGGAAACAAAGAGAGTAAGAGGAAACTCAAAATATTAATCAACTTCATCTTTAATTTGAGTGTGTTGTGTGTATATTTTGCTTACTCTATCTCCAATTTATAGACCACCACATGTATGTAACAACATTTTTGAGAAACAAAAATGGATATCTTTTAGGTTAGTGATATGATTTATTAATAAGTAGTATAAAGACTTTCTATTTTAACAATGTATTAAAAATAGGAGGTTAATTTCTATTTATTTATCAAGTCTATTTATTTTAGTTTGTTTAATTTATTAAGTAATTAGTTTATTGCTATAAAAAAAAATTAAAACTTGAAGCAAAAATATTTACATTACATATCTATTCTACATTAAAAGCATGAACTCCAAAAGATCAATGTTAAATTACGCAAATATCCCTCACTTAAAACTTAAAAAGATTACGCAAATACCCCTCACTTAAAACTTAAAAAGATTACACAAATACCCTCACCTAAAAGACCCCTAACTTCACACCCCTTCCGCAACAAGCACCTTTGTTGCGAATAGTCACCGCTTTCACTGTAAAGCCGCCAAATTCCCCTGCAACTGCCCAACGTTCAATAAATAACCAACCAACATAACCTCTGGAGATTGCCCTATTTATATCAACTATACGCACAACATCGGTTTCCATTGTTAAATCAACTTCTGCTAAAGGCGCAAATGTATGCCATGTTTCCTCCTCTTGGTACAATCTACTTTTTAAAAAACTCAACTCTTACATCTGCAATTTGTAATTAAATTAGGTAAATATTGATCATCCATCTGTAACCACATCACAATATTGGACTTGTGTTTGAAATATCTCACTCCACATCAAAAGTTGTAAGTTTTCACTCTCTTTAGGTTTTGTTTTATGATTTTTATTGGACTACTTGCAGCACATAACAATGTTACAACTTACTTAATAATTCCTTTGCTTTAACTTATATGTTATTGTTCCTGTTTTTTCCCTTTTACTTCTCTAATGACATTACATGTTGCTTACATCAATACTAGGGGACAAAGTTGCAAGCAACACTATTTAACAAGCATATCGACACATGGAAAGACTTCTTGAAGACAAATAAGACATACTACATTGCTAAAGGGCTGTTGGATCGGGTCAACCCCAACTACACTTCCGTGCACAAAGAGATTGAACTGACCATTACAAACAATACAATCATAAAGGAGAGTGACCATGTTGTTTCAACACACAACTTCTCTAATGGTTTTATATCTTTGGAACATGCAGAGAAATTGCCTAATGGTGCCATATTTGGTAACTCTTCACACGACTTATTAGTAATTTCCGTCAAGTACATCATACATATCACTAATTTTACATGTCCACTATTCAAACTTGATTTGTGTGTTAGTTACGGTGAATCCCATCATTGTAAAAGGCGATAGCAAAAGGCGCAAAATTGTTGTTACAAATGAACTGTAAGTTGCCATTCTTTGTTCTCCATCGTCCATAATAGTCTGCCAGTGCATTCACAATACTTGTCTATTTCATAATCCAGCATGGAGTGTACAACTGTTACTCTATGGGGGAGATTTTGCAGTAAACGATGGAGCCTTTCTTGAAAAGCTGAAAGATGACCAACCTATTCTAGGCTTATGTGATGTGCGAGTCTCAATCTATAAAGGTATAGACAACCTCTCCTCTTTTCTGATTGTACAAATTTCAAGTATATTTGTTTATTCCTTGATTAAATATGTTGTTTCCAATGTAGGGACTTTTGGGATATTAACTATACCCGTGAACAGTGTGTTGATCAATCCAACATTTCAAAAAGCACTAGATCTTCGAGCCTGGTACAGAACCTCATTTACTAAATTGCTCGACAGAATTAATCTAACCTTACTGCCACAACTTCTGTTCAACGAAGAATATAACAACATAGCCACAATTTTTTTTTATGGAGAACTATATATAACCAGTCCTATCAAGTTTACATTTAATCTAACAAATTTTAAACGCACTAACTTTTCCTCAAATATGTGCAGCAGTTAACTCACTTATTTCTATATATATGCGTGAAGTCATAAAGGCCGAAAAGAAAGCTATCACAACCACACCAAGTAAGGTAATAAGAAAACCCACAGAAGTGACGTTACCCAATATTATGGATGACACACTTGCTGATACACATGTACCTACAAATAGACCCTTTCCCTATCCAAATAGGACCATTGCTTACCAAAAATAATGTTGAATATTGGTTATTAACAATGTCCAGGAAGCTTTATACAAGTTCAAAGCTAAAATTGTAGACATACTCACTACAAAAGAGCCATGGTACTCGTCCTGCAAAAAGTGCCACAAGAAAGAGAGTGCGCCTATCATGATGCTGAGGAATTTAGACCCATCAAATAGTTAATGCAATGGGACACGATTGATTTGTATAGGTTTTGACAACAATGTCATACATGCCAAAATAACGACAGGAGAATTTGCAACAAAACAAGTGTTCATACCAAGAATCCAATTATCGCCGCCTGAGAATGAATGATATCCTTTTAAGTTTATTCGAAAGCAATTTCCAATACGTCTATGTTTTGCAATGACGATAAATAAGGCTCAAGGTCAAACAATTCCTAATGTTGGATTGTATCTTCCATAACATGTTTTCTCGCATGGGCAACTCTATGTAGCATTATCAAGAGAAATTTCAATGGCAACAACAACTGTATTGGTTATGACTGAACAACCAGATATGAGGACATGGACATATACAAGAAATATCGTATACAAGGAAGTATTAGGTTAGACAAGTTCTCAATCTTTTTTACCGTAATGAATTTACAACAAAACTAACACATAACATGAAGCTAATCAAAATGTCTTAGCTCATATTTATAGGTTCGGTTGTTAAAGAGACGAGTTAACCATCAAAATGCAACTTATGAGGGAGCTGCAACTATTGTGAAAACTTTTATATTGTTAATTAGGATACAAATGACTTCATACTCCTGGAAGATATCCTATATTTTGGAACAATGTCATAACATGAACCATATGTGGCTTCGTGCAATATTACATATCCGTTTATAGTTAGAGCTTTGGCACCATTAAGTGCATCTAATACAAGCCAATTAGCCGGACTTAATGGAGTACTATTTATAAACAAATATTTAATAACTAAGAAACATCCATACAAACAAATCCCTTAAGACATAGGCCATATATTGAACACAGAGACTGTGCATGCTTTACTGCTTCACAATTGTAGGCATAAACTAATATTTAGTAACTGAGAAACATCCATACCAACAAATCCCTTAAGTGACATATTACATATATTGAACAGACGGAGATTTCATGATTTACTCATTCACAATTGTAGGCATCACGAGACTAGGCAGCCACGTGCAACGCACGTGCGGTAAATCTAGTATATATATAGCTACAAGATTTTGTTTTCAAATAGTTTATTATGATTAAAGATTAATTACTACTGTTATACTGACTTTTATTGCGTGATTAAAATTAAAATTTAATTAGTCAATTTTCAATAAACATACATGTACACCTCTTACTTGACTAACTGAACCCTTTTAAAAAGGTAGCGAGAACGTGAAATAATTTCGAATTATTGCATTCTGGATATGTGGATGCAAGCCTAGCTATGTACTGGTGTTGGGGACGTAGTGATTCTTTATATCCACACGTGAAACAAGTGTTTTAATTAGGGTTCATAAAATCAGCAGGTAGGTTGGGTGAGTTTTTTTTTTTTTTTTTGGTTTTTCATCAGATGATCGGATTTTAAATTGGAGCCTCGATTAAATTTGGATCCAGACTTGTACTTATTGAACACTTCTATTCTTTTGAATTTGAGCCATTCTAACATTTTTTAAAGAGAAAATAGCTAAATGCCTCCTTAACCTATTAGTCAATTCTCAACTACACACTTATACTTCACGGGGTCCTATTACCCCCTGAACTTTTTATTTTTGATATTTTATGACCCTTAAATGCTGATCTGTCCAAGAAGGTGAATACACCTCTTGTAGGCGCGTAAGGGTTCAACAAAAAGACATAAAATGACTAAAACTGAACTACATAGTCCATGTGGCAGTCTCTCATTGGAGATTATATAATTAATTCATTTTTTTTATTCTCTCCCTTTCATTATATCATAAAATTGTTATACCCATTTCATGATTTCTTCAAGTTTTTCTCAAAGTCCTTCAATGGTGGTCTTCTAAATTTCATCTCTAGGAGCTCCGAATCAGTTTGTAGCTACTGATTTATGCTTAGTTAATCATACATCAACCGTTTTTAGCAACAACAATCACCTAACTCATAAGAAACTTTCATATATAAAGCTAAAAAATGAAGTAGTTCAAGTTTTTTCTTAAACCTCTCATAATTTCAACAAAAAAATAAAAATAAAAAGAAGTCAAACCACAATGAACCGACAATGGTGAATTTGAAATTTCACTTTCTAGTTTCATTCTTACCAAAAAAAAAAATTCACTTCCACATTTGTGAATACTTATTTGTGAATTTTTGTTTCTATTTGAAGGCATTTTATGTAAATTTCAATTTCCAG
>JAJONZ010015773.1:0-12388 GCA_029582445.1 Solanum paucissectum | reverse complement strand
AAAAATGTATAGGATGTAGAGTTTGATGAAGGAGAGAGGATGGGTCGGGGACTCGGGGTTGGGGTAGGATGCGGTGGGAGTTTGAGGAAGAAGAGACAAGCAGGGGAGGTGGGGTTTTGAGCAAGGGGTGGAGGGATTTGAAGAAGAAGAATGAGGTAGGTGGGTTTTTTTTTTCTTTTCATTATATATATATATATATAATGCTAGTGGGACCATTATTTTTCTAAAAAAAAGATTTACGCGCCTTCAATTTTTTTGCTTTTCTTTTTTTGCCACGTCATCTGTTAAGGTGGTATTAAATTCACACGAAATGAAATTAGGGGGGCAAATAAACACCCGTGTAGTTTAAGTGCTAAAGTAAGTTATGCTGCCAAGTTCAGGGAGGTTTTTATGTATTTTCCCATAAATATATAGTAGATATAATAGATATAATGTGAGATTGTTTTAACAAAATATAAATTTGTGGGTCAACTTGTATTTAAAAAATTCCAAATCATGATATGGAATTTTCATATCATGATTTTTAGATAATATGGTATTCCATCTCATGATATGGAATCACCGTGAAATCACATGACCAAACGCTAATTCTATCTCACGATTTCATATCGTGATATAATATCACATGACCAAACGCCTACTTAGAAATCTATGGTATTAATAATACCCTCAGGGGTCGTTTGGTGTGATGGATAGGGATAGTTAATCCCGGGATAAAATTTAAGTACCCTTTATTTCCTTGTTTGGTTGGAAAACTTGGGATAACTTATCCCGGAATTAGGAATTAGTACCGGGATAAGTTATCCCTCCCATTTGGTGGTATAGTAATCCCGGGAAAAAATAGGAAAATGACAACTATATCCCTTTAAACCCTTTGTATACATCATTTTTCACATTTATGTATATTTACATTATTTTTAATATCATGTATACTAATATTCATTACTTCTTATTTTTAGGATAATTATTTATATTTTTCTATTAAAAAATTACACTATATAAATATAATTTTTATTTATGAATTTATTTGACTAATTCTTATGTTTATTTATATTTTGATTTCCCATAAATTTTCTTTCACTTTAATAAAACTTAAAGAGGGAAATTCTATTTTTAAGCTAAATAAGAAAAAATAATTATTTTTAAATACATATGGTACTTACCATGAGAATGCATAAACAAAAATATTTAAGCTAAATAAAATAAATAATTAAAGTTTGCAAAGAAAATATTAAAAACTAAATAAAACAAAGGGTAATTTTGTAAACAAACAACTTTTTCTTAAAATTTATGCAATATATATTGTTTTAATACAACAAACCAAACACTCAATAAGAAATAATCTTAACACAAATTTATAGCTGCTTGCTCGAGTTTTAGCAGGTGTTTTAGTGCAATTTTGGTTAATTTTTTGGAGTTTTTGTTGTTATTTTTTTTTCAAGTCTTAATAGACGTTTTAATGCGGTTTTTGCTACTGATTTGGTGAATTTTTTGCTGCTGTCTGAATTCAGATTTGGTTCGATTTTTGCAGTTATTTTTATACAAATTTAGTGCAGTTTTTGCAGCTGTTTGGTGTATTTTGGTCACTTTATTGCTGCTTTCTTGAAGCATTTTTGGAGTTTTGATCCAATATTTTTGGTTATTTTGATATAGTTTTTACTTCAAATTATGATTGATTTGTTTTTAATTAATATTTTACTTATGATAGTGAAGAGGAGAGGCTTCCCTCGGGCCTATTTTAATTCATATGAAATACAAATTTAAACATATTCACGTAATTTATTTTTAAAAGTGAATAAATAAAGCTCCATAAAAAATATATATAAAAAGTCTAAATAAGATGAAGGGTATTTTTGTAAATAAACAACTTATTCTTAAAAAGTATGTCATGCATATTAGTTTTAATACAACAAACCAAACAGTCAATAAAAAACAATCTCAACATAACTAATCTCAGCATAACTTATTTCAGCATAACTAATCTCATCATAACTTGTATTCAAACCAAACGACCCCTCATTACACAATAGACTATAGAGTATAGAGGGTACATAACATGAAGAAAAAAAAACATCAAACAAGAAACTACACTTCATCAACTATCTTTAATAATAAGGAAAAGGGTCAAAAATACCCCTCAACTTCGTTTTATTGGTTGACTATGCCCTTATCGTTAAAGTGGAGTTAATTTTGCCCCTACCGTTACTAATTTCACCATATATGCCCCTCATTTGACGGAAAGCCCCAAATCAACTCAAATTATTCAATTTTAATTAAAATGACCCGATTTTCTCTTTTCAATCCAAACCCGACCCACTAAACCAAATGAATTAATACCAAATTAAAACCCAAACCCATCTCTCTAATATTCTTCATCTCCTTCATCTTCTTCATCTCTAATCCAAACCCCATTTTCTCTTTTTGTTTCTTTATCTGTAAATAAACCCATGCCCCGACTCCTCCTCTGAATACATTTAACTCATTTCTCTTACCCATTCTCAAAAGAACACTTTAAAGAAATCATTTCTTAGCTTCCAACCTCAATACTACTGCTTCTTCTTTCAGTTCCTCTTTTATTTCATTTTATTATTTTTATTAGATTTTTTGGGATTGGTTTGATTCTTGATTTCTTCAATCAAACATCTCAGAAATCAGTAGCTCAAATCAATTTCCATAGAAGCTATGCAATTACTCAACGATTCAGGATTATCTCTGCCAATTTCAGGAGGAATTACCCTCCGCCGTCGGAAAATTGTATCAAATGATATTTCAAAATTTGAGTTTGAAAATCACGGCGGTTAAGTGACCATATTTTGAAAGTATTGGAAAACAAAGGGAAATCGGGAAAAATATGTGGGAATCTGTCTTGATTTCACACACTGCTTTTGTCAAGTTCAAATTTCAAATTCCAAAATCCAGAAATTGTATAATAATAAGGCCATGGATGAAGAAGTGCAGCTCAATTCGATGTGCCGGAAAAGCCAATCGATGGTCCCTTAATAGCATGAATGCCCTTGTAATTGGTGGGCGGTGGCACTAGAGGCATTGGGTTCGTAATGCTCCCCTTCTTTACACTTTTCCGACCGTCAGCGGTAAGTGGGACTCGACGAGATCACCGTTGATAATCCATGTGCCTGTGTGCTTGATATATGATATTAGTTAATGGATTTAGTTGTTGTATTTATGAATACTGATTCAGTGATAATGAAAATGTTTTCCTTTTTTGCATAAAAAAAAAGGATTTGAAATCTTATTTTTTAAAAGAACACTAAGCTTGTAAAATCAGATTGAAACAATCTTTGATCTCGTGAATTTACTTCGTTATTTTGGGAGGGGAAATCGGGAAAGTGGTGCTAAGGAGGAGAAGACATGAACTAGGGATTTAATTGGTATGAGTTTCTTTAGTATAGCGGGTCGGGTTTGGGTTAAAATAGACAATTGGGTAATTTCAATTGAAATCGGGTTAATTTGAGTTGATTTGGGGCTTTCAGTCAAATGAGGGGTATATATAATGAAATTGATAACGGTAAGGGAAAAACTAACTTCACTTTAACGGTAAGGACATAATCAACCAATAAAACAAAATTGAGGAATATTTTTTACCCTTTTCCCTTAATAATACACAAAATTAATACATGATACACTCCACCAACTCTACCTGTGCACATATCTGATTGCACTACGCGGGATCCTATATCTAGTGATTGCACTAGATCATATCATCATCTTCTTTAGGGCAAAAAAAATGAGACGGCGTTCAAAGACTAATCGGCGTCGGCGTCGGCGTGTTGTGGAGAAGAAAAAGAAACAATATTTTTTCAAAGATCTCACTGATGAACTGCTGATCGAAATACTTATCAGATTACCAAGCAGCAAAGAAATGCAAATCCGTTTGCAAACGCTGGTTTGCCCTAATCTCATCTGATGACTTCCGTAAATTGTCTCTAATTCATAACCGCAATTGCAACAAAAAAACACTCATCCCCTTTACTTTTGTTTCAATTGATTGGAACAGTTTTCATTATCTTTCATCAGAGGATAAGGATTTATATGTATCTGAGTTTAGCCCGGAAAATGGTTTATCAAGACGGGTCAATTTTGGATTTCTCTATTCGGGTCGCCCCCCTATGTACTATATTAGTTTGAAAGAATCGTGTGGTGACTTAATTTTATGTTCTGGAGAGACATCTGGTCGTATTGATTACAGAACAGGGAAATGGACATTGGTGCACCAGAGAGTCCCTACAGACACGGTGTTTAGAGTCCTTACACTAGCCACAGAATGGGTTTCTGTACAAACTTTTCACCCATATAATGAGGATCTTATATGTTTTCTTGTAGGTAATGATCATATCATGTACAATATACAAACAGATAAAGTGGAAAGCTCTACCCTCACTTCTCTATTCAAGAAATCACTAGATACCAATTACCCGCAATTGGTGGCCAACATCCCTTTGAACTCAAAGCTTGGATTAGAGCTGTTGAACATTCTTATCTTCTTTTAGTGGTGTCCATATTTTGTTAATTCAAGATGTTGTAGGCCTATAATATATTGTTGATTTACAAGCATATGCTGACTTACAATTGGTTTTACTTGGTAATTAACAAAGATCTTTCTTTCGGGTTATGTATCATAATGTGAATAAATTATAACTCCTCGGCTTCTCCCATTGTTCAACATTTTTATTTCTGATAACTTTTATACTGCCAATATATATTATCACCTTGATCTTGAACTGACACTGCTTTCACCATATAATCTGTTTCAGTTTTGGTAAAAACTGATTACTCCACACTTTACTATACATATACTAGTACTAATTAAAAGAGTGATATTTGTTTAATTTTTTTACAGGCAGAAAAACAAAGAACCTAATTATAAAAAAAATCAGAAGTTTTTCTACAAAATTAAATGATACAAAAATGCGTTTTTTATGGTAGTTTGATAGCTCACGTGCAGTGCACATTATTGCATCCTTTTATTTCTTATCCCAAAAATAACATTGGATTTATTTATATAATTACAGATTACTTATTATTTTCTCTGACTCGTATTATGTAACACTTTTTTTTTTGGTTCGTTTAAAAAAATGTATTTTATTATAATTATAAATAATTTATCTCTAAAATTCGTTTTTTACTTTTCATGAAATAATTATCAACCACACATATTTAAGGATTGTTTTAAATTACAAGTTTCAATTTATTTTTTCTATTTAATAGTGTTCTAAGTAGAGCTGTCAATCAGGTTGACCCACTCCATCTGAGCTAATCCATATAGACTTTGAAATTTGACTGGCTAGATCGGGTTGGCCCATTTTTGTGGGCAAGAAAACGGTCGACCAACCTACAAGTACGTGGGCTACGTGTTGTGGGTCAACCTACTTTTTTTATATAATTTTTAAATCAAATTATAATTAAAAATATTATCATAAAAATGGACAAGACAATATTATATGGTGTTAGTGTTACTATTACTATTTGTTAATCTAATCCACAATATAATTATCTTTATAATATTTATTAAATTTGATTTCAAGTAAAAGTATAAATGGCTAAATAAAAATATTAACATAATTATTTTCTAATGATCATAATAAAACACAAAAAAATATTATAATATTCCATAGGCTACGACCTACGTAGCGATTTTCTAGAAATTTTAGAATTTTTTTATTTTATGTAGTACATATTTTATAAACTTAATTTGTATTTAAAAATTTAATATTAAAACTTTGGACCTCTTGTTAATTTTAATTTGACTCACGGGTCGACCCTACTCATATTTCTCAAGCCCCACAAAATCTACAAGCTTATTTAGATCGGACTAAAAATTATTTTCTTAAATGAGTTTTATGAACAACTTTCACATATAGCAAACATAAAAATCATATTTGTATGTTATAGCTATAGTTTGCATAATTGCGCTTCATAACAAATTTTATGTTTGCTATGAAACTTTTGATTTGTATAATTCGCTACAAACATCCAATTTTATACAAATTATTCAGTTTTGTATAAATTCATTTATACATTGTAATTTGTAAAATAAGATTTATATTTGTATAATTATAAGTGTATAGGACGAAAATATATGTATTTGTATTTGTATATACATTTTTCTCTCGTTTTATACAAACACAAACGCATTTTATACATTTTATACCGAAATGCTAATTGTATACCGAAAATGACTAATTGTATACCGAATCAGATAACAAAAAAAAGAAATATTTGTTGTGAATTACAATTAAAATAAACAACTATGGCTATAACATTTAATTTGAATTAATAATTTGTTAATTCATATAATTTTTTCTTTTATAAAATCTTAATATAATCCTATCTAATCATGGATTAAGCCAAATAGGTCCGTTGGATCTAGCCCATATTGCCGCTCTAGTTTCAAGTCTAAGAATGCTATATAAAATAGGACGAAAAAACTTATTCTGTTACTATTATATTTAGGGATCGCATCTTCTTCCGGGCAAAGTATGGAACAATCTTTCTTGAATCATCTGACAGACGAACTGCTTATTGAAATATTTATTAGATTACCAAGCAGCAAAGAAGCAATTCAATGCAAATCCGTTTGTAATCGCTGGTTATCCCTAATATCATCTGATTACTTCCTTAATACCTCTCTAATTCATAATCGCAATTACGACAAAAAAACACTCCGTCCCTTTACTTTCCTTTCAATTAATTGGAAAACTTTTGATTTTTTTATAAGTGAAAAGGGTTTAGATGTATTTGAGTGTAGCCTTGAAAAGGGTTTATCAAAACTGGTCAATTTAGGGTTTCTATATTCGGGTCGGCCTAGTAAGTATCAAATTAGTTTGGAAGAATCATATGGTGACTTAATTTTATGTTCTGGAAAGACATCTGATATTATTGATTATTATATTGTTAATGTTTTGACTAAGCAATGGATTGGGCTTCCTCCGACTCCTTTAGAAAACAACTCACATTATAGAGAAGATGAAAGTGTTGGTTTCTTGATTGAGCCTAATTGTGTGGATAATGCTGCTCGATACGAGTATTTGGTGTTAAGGTTTATGCCTTGCGGTGATTCTAAGTTTAGTATTCAGATGTTTTCGTCTGAGAAAGGAAAGTGGACCAGATTGGTTGTTACATCTCCAAGGAATTTGAATATTTTAACTCGTAGGACTTCGATTGTTGCCTGTGGAAGGATATTATATACATTCACTTATAAGAGAAGTGATGTGGTTGACTGTGTTCTTGCATTTGATCCATTCACTAATGATCCTGCTCAGTTTCTATGTGTTATTGATTTCCCAGTTGAGGCTCGTGATATTCGTTGTTTGGCTTGTAAATTGGGGGTGTGTGGAGGTCGTCTACGGCTTGCTCAACTAATTCTCCAACCAAGTGGATACCTCTGTATAAGTATATGGGAACTTGGGGATGATCACAGAATGGGGATATGGACATTGGTGCACCAGAGAATCCCAACGGACAAAGCGTTTAGAGTCCCTAAACGTGCCACACAATGGGTTTATGTATTAGGTTTTCACCCATATAATGAGGATCTTATATGCTTTCTTGTAGGTAATGATCATGTTGTCGTGTACAATATACAAACAGATAAAGTGGAAAGCTCTACCCTCGTTTATCAATTTAAGGTGATATCGCCAAGATCACTAGAACCAGATGTTGAGTTACATCATGTGGTACCAATTACCCACAGTTGGTGGCCAACACCAGTAAGACAAACCCTTTGGACTCAGAGCTTGGATTAGAATTGTTGAACATTCTTATTTTCTTTTAGTGGACCATATTTTGTTTGTTCAAGCTGTTTTAGGCCTATTATATAGTGTTGAAATACAAGCATATGCTGACTTACAATTGTTTTTACCTTGTTTTGCTTGGTAGTTAGCAAAGATCTTTCTTTCAGGCTATGTCTTTTAATCGTGAATGAATCATAACTCAGTTTCTCCCATTGTTCAACATTTTTAATTCTGATGACTTTGATACTGTCAATATATATTATCACCTTGATCTTGAACCGACACTGCTCTCACCATATAACTGTTTCAGCTTCGGTAAAAACTGAGTACTCCACACTTAACTATATTAAATATTAAGTTTCTCAACCCCATAACCCTTTACAGCCATCTATCACAGTCCCAGTTCCTGCGATACAGTTTCTCCAGTATCTACTTTTGTTGTTTTTCATTTATTTATTTATATTTTGCTTGTAAAGATATATTGTATATTGTTTCATGTTACACAAAGGAACTATTCTATTATGACTAGTTCCTTTTAAGTCGTTAATAGAAATTCCTAAGCAAAACTAGGGGAAGAATCATGATACAATATTTTCCCCTAAAACGATACTATCTTTGCTTAAGCAGTTTCTGATGATTCCCTTCCCCAAAGATGTGTGATAAGTGGTCTGGCTTATCAAGTGATCCAACAGCAACTTGCACTCTATTGTCATATGTGATAAGTTTGTGAATATTACTTGGTGCAAGTATAGATAATGTTTTTGTGAGTCGATGAAAATTTCTAGTGGAGTTAGATTAAGTTGTCCTGCAATTTCCATTCCTTTGTTTTAGTTCAGCTCCTACTCTAGAAGCATAGGAATTAGTAAGGTTTGTTTGTATTATATGTTGCTATTACCAGCAGGTTTTTCTGCAGATGTAAGCAACTATAGATAGGAGGATCTATCCAATAGCTTAATGACTTGCTTGGGTCATCTAAGAGGTAAGGCCTCCTCTGTTTGACCTTTACTTCCATTATTGAGCTATGCTGATCAGAGGTGGGAGGTAACAACCGGGTTAAGTGCAACTGAAAGAGAAAATACCGGTTTATTTATCTACATCGCAAAAGAATTAAGCCCGGAAGTCATGGAGCTCTCTTCTCTTTCAATGGCAGCTACTAGTTTAAGTTCAATGTTCGGTGGACTCTTTCATTAGATAAAGGGAAGAAGGGGCCTAAGCACAACACATGTGCTTGAGTGGAAAAGGAAAGCGAGACCTTACCTCTAGTCTGTTCTCTTTGGACTTTCCAAACATAGCAAACTGAAACATCTTAGTAGATAAAGGAAGGGAAATTGGTAGAAGAAATGTCTAACGTGGACAATGTGGAGTTTTCAAGAACCTTTAACCCTTTCCCCTCTATAGTTTCTTATGACACTTCCTATGCCACTTTGTCTAGTTTTAGCATTAAAGGCACCATCTGTGTTGACCTTGTAGGTTTTTTCTTTTGGTTGGTTCCATTTTGATTATTTGGAATCGACTGTTGTTGGACTGTCAAGGTGAGGCACTTAGTAGCTTGAGCTCGTGCAGGTTTCCTTTATCCAACTTGCCCCCAGTGCTTTAGTCTAACAGTAACATCCAGACCAACAAGTGATATGTGGGTTAAGCTCACGTGTTCGCATAACAAGAACCTGCTATAGAGGTGCAGGTCCATTATCCACCGAGATTCAATGAGTTCCTCAGTAGGTATACACCTTGGTGTACTGGTAGCAATATTTAATGTGCCTCATGCTAACTTGACAATGTGACAGACTGACATTGGTGGTAGATGTGTTCAATATTTTCTTGAGCATAATCACTGCGACTGGCAAGCAGAATTTTTCCTATACTTTTAAAGGGGCTCTAGTGGAGAATCTGTTATATACTTCAAATAAGCCATAAAATAGTTGATTTTATTGGTCTAGTAATTTTCTATATTCAATTGAAGTTATGTTTCCTTAGGGGTCGTTTGGTAGAGTGTATTAATAAAATTAATGCATGCATTAGCTTTATGTATTAGAAGTACCTTGTTTGGTGCACTTTTTCATGTTATGTATAACTAATATACACTCTATTGTGTATTGGGGAGTGTATTACTAATATCATGAATTTCTAGGTATTAATAATGCAAAGAGATTTAATGCATGCATTAGCATTTTAAAGATATAATTACCCTTTCAAAGTTTCGTTTACATATTTTTCACCATAATTGTGGAGGATATTTTTGTACGATGCATGCTATTTTTAATATATCAAACCAAATTATGCATAAGAAATAATTTATGTATAACTAATACAAACATTACTAATGCAAGCATTGACATAAATCGTCATTTTTATACACTCTACCTAACGGCCCTTATGTAATTGTAGGTCTCTTTGGTAGATAATATCCCATTAGGTGTTGATTTCTAATAGAATTCAGTACCTATTTTTGCCAAGCTCATTATGGGCTCATAGGTTCACAGCAAAGGTTACATGAAATGATTTGAGCCCAACATAGAGTCCATAGCTAAAAGTATCATGTCATATCCATCTCGTTTTACCAATTTAAATGAGAAAAGACATAAAGTGACACATGAAATTGTCTCAAATTTTAAAAAAGACATCTTAACTATGCGGATGCTCTATTACCTCATAAAAGTATTAAATATCGCTGTAAAAAGACCATTTGACCCATTTTCTCACCAATTCATTGTGAAGTATTAAATATAGTTCACACACAGTATAATTTTCACCATGGTTGATTTATTTATTTTTTAAAAGAAAATTGTTTGTCCTCTTAGGCTTAGTTTTTACAGTACCATCCGTGATCGGTCACCCCATACGCGTACTTTAGTCATGCAAAAAATGAATGATGTAAATCAGTGTTTTAAAATGCATTTTTAGAGTGTTTGAATAAATTTAAAAAATACTTATAAACTAAAATAACATATGGTTTTTGACTTGTAAGTCAAAAACTAAAAGTCAATCCAAATATGCTCTTAGTATTTCAACAGACTAGTGGGATATAAAAGTGAGACCAAAAATGATTTTTTGTCCTTTCTACTCCTTCTATTTAATATTATGTGAATTTTTGAATCTTTTTTCATTGTACAAAATAGTATAATTGTTCAAAGTTCAAGATGAATGTTAAAATTTTTAAACGAGAAAATGGTCAAATGACCCCCTAATCTATTAGTCAATTCTTAACTACACACTAATACTTCACGGGAGTCTTATTACCCCCTGAACCTTTTATTTTTGATATTTTATAACCCTTAAACGCTGATCTTTTGTCATTAACCAGATATATACCCATGTTTGTATACACGCGCGGGGCCCACTCCTATCACTTTTATTTTTCTTCGTATTTCAGATCCAGTAAGCCGACTTCCTTTACTTTTCTCTTTAAGTTAGAATGAAATTTCTAATTTCAAATTTCAAACTAACCAATAATATGTATGATTCAATTGTGTATCAATCTTTCTTCTACAACTCCAATGACAAGTAATTTTTGTACATCCAAAAATGATTTTTCTTAGTACTTCATTTTTTACCATTTCAAGAATTAATTTTTCGAACATTCATTTTTGCTTAGTTTATTCTATTAGCAGAAGAACACATAGTTATGGTGATCCAAGTGAGTAAAAATTGACAATTTTTTTAATCTTGAGGGGCAAATCTAGTGATGGAGAGGAGACAAGTATTTTCATGATTCTTCTTCTTAGAGGGAGGAGGAAAATAATGTGTGTACGTTTTCTGCTATTTTATATTTATGAGTTGAAGAGGGAAATAACTTATATTATGGACATCGACAAGGAGAAGAAATTCCAAACCTTATCGATGAATCTCGGTACCCAATTTTTTTATAATTTTGATAGGGGAGAAAAAATTCGAACACTAAATTTGAAAGCGAAAAGCATTAGAGAGGATTACGAACCCCCACAATATCAGGCTTTCAAATGGAAGATATCATTGGAAGCTTTGAAATGGAAGATGATAAAACTCAAGCTTTGAAAATGGCAGAAAAGAGGAAGAAGAAAGAAGTTTTTTTTCGAGAAAATGGCCAAAAAATGCAAGCTACAGCTGGCAACCTTAATTTTAGGCTGATTTCATCTTACACATGGATTTAAAATGCAGATTATGTGTTTTAGATAAGTTCTTACGCGCCTAAAAAAAGTGCATTCACCAACTTGGACATGTCAGCGTTTAAGGGCTACAAAATATTAAAAATAAAAGGTTCAGGGGGTAATAGGACCCCCGTGAAGTATTGGTGTGTAGTTGAGAATTGGCTAATAGGTTAAGGAGTCATTTGGCCATTTTCTCTTTTTTTTTAACATGTTTGCCCTTTTCTTTAATGAAATTTTATATTTTCTAAGAGATAAAATGCACTATTTATAAAGTTATATTTATGATTTCACAAAGTAAAATAATGAAAAGTAAGGTTCAAATTATGTCTTCAAATGTTTTTCTTAATAAGTATGCATTGCCTCACAAATTCAGTAAATATGGAATAGAGAATAGTTTGCTAGTCAGTTCATTCAAAAAAAGATATGCACATTCCTATCTCTCCTCAAGACGGAAGTTTTACGTTGCACAAATAATATGACATTTTTAAGATAATAACTTTCAAAAAGTTTTAT
>JAJONZ010015771.1:0-19037 GCA_029582445.1 Solanum paucissectum | reverse complement strand
AGTAACTTTCTGGACTGTTTCATTGTTAATATTGTATTTTTGGATCGTCATACATTTCAAAATGATATCATTTTAAATTTAGGTCATTATACCTTTCAAAATGTCATCTTAAAAAATAATAATTTGTTATCTGATGCTTATCGTGATTAATGACACTAACTACGGTTCGAGTGTCTATGATCGTCAATAATATAGTAACCCAACCAAGGGTTGGGGTCGTGTCCCAAGGGAGTGGTTTTTTGAGAATTAATAGAAAAATAAAATCTAGTTCTAACTAGTCATAGCTAAATAAATTAACGATTAAAAACATTATAAATTGAAGGGGGGACACAAAAGTGTCAAATATCGATTTGGGGGTGTTGTCACAAGTAAGTAAAAATAACAGAATTAACAAGAAAATCAAGTATGGGGAAGAGTTCTTTGGGTGTGACCGCAATACAAGTTGAGATAAATGGTTGGGTACATGTTTTCGATAGGAAATTTTCAAGATAATAGTGACTAGGCTAAGCTTTAGATGGAAATAAGTTCCCTCTCGAGCTAAGTGTTATGATATGAGACTAGGGCTCACCCTCTCGGACTGAACCTCATGTCGACTCACTCCTTAGGCCATCAGTCTAGTGGTCTTGGTTTCGCGACCTTCCTCTCGGGCAAGCCGAAAACACATGGGTGGCTTTGTATTTGCAACTACAAACCCATTAAATTAAACCACAACCACTAGGTGAAATCACCATTAAAATACATCTAACCTATCAGCAAGCATGACCCAACAATAATATCAACACATATTTGCTAAATCACACCCGCAAGAATGGGGGTTTTTAGCCACACATCAAGAAATAACAAAATACACCTAAAATGATAGTGAAATCAAATGCGTATAAGAAATTAAACCTTGATTTAAGCAAAGGAAGAAGAATAGAGAAGACCCACTTCCAACTTGGGGAAGATGAACTCCTTTCTTCAAATTTCCAAAACCCCTTTCCAAACTTGAGAGTAAAAAGTACTAAAAATTATATTGTCTAAAATTTGATACTAATAAATGATACTAAAATCTGATACTAAGCTATAACACTCAACGAGTATTTATAGTTTTCAAAAATCTATGTTGTGGCGGATCACTCGACGACATTAGTCAGAATCGCCGATCAACTCGGAGATTCGCCCTTTCGCGTAGTTCATCGCCGTCTTGCACCATTCTTCGGCATCGTCATGCTTTGGGTCATTGGGATACATAGTACTGCTTCGCGGACCTTCTCGGTGATGCGCCGACTGCTCTCTTTTTCCGCCAACTTGATTCCTTCCTTCAGGGATCAGCACACTGGAACAAAAGGCGAAGTGAGACCCTTCGACGGTTCGCCAAGTGGACTCGGCGATCCTCAGGTCTTCATTTTCTTGTTCTTTTCAGCCTTTTCGTTCCTTTTTGCGAAGTAGTGTCCATGCTTTCCTTTAAACTTCAAATACCTAAAAATTAAAGGTTTTCATCAGATATTGAGATAAAATAAGAATTTGAGGACACAATTTCTATTAAAATATAGCCCTAAATGAGTCCAATTTGTGGACTCATCAACATCTCCAACTTAAAATTTTGTTTGTCCTAAAACAAACTCAAGTTCAGTCGTTCAAAAAAGAGGTGTCTCAAACAGTGCTACACAAGACTCAATCATGAATGCACACAACAAAACTTCAAACTACTTATGCGGAGATTCAATTGTGTACTCAAAGATTCAAGTTGTGACACACCATTACCAAAGATTCTCATGCTCGCAATACTTGTTACTAATGCAAGTTCAAGCTCAACAAAAGTATCTAAATGCCCTCACACAAAGAATGATTCCATATTCACACACAAGAATTAATCAATTTAAGATCAGGAATCAGATGCAACGCTCACACTCAAAGAGGAACACAATGCATGTTTTTACCCATAGGTTTGCCCTTATTTTCCCATCGACTTTCGGTTCGACTTTCTCAAGATCAAAAAGGTCTTTCCAAGGCTTGTAATGGGGCTGAGTGAAAATGTATGGTCTTTTAGGCTCAATGAATTTTTCCTCATAAAATGTGGTATTCTCAAGGCATCCTCTTCTTTTCCTTAATCAATTCTTTTTCTAGTGCTTCTAAGTCATCTTTTTATTCATCTCCATGGATTGCTTGGAAACCCAATTTCATTTGTACTTTTATTCCACAACTTTCTTTTTTTTTTTTTTTTTTTTTTTTTTTTTTTATATCGAGGGTTTCCTTTTTTTCGCAACACCATGGGTTAAGGGAGACTTTTCCTGCACTTCTTGACTTCTCCTTTCCCTTTTTTACCGCACCCCCAACTTAGGATTTTGGCCTAAGTTGGCTATTCACTAAACCACAAATCAAGAGAATTATAGGTAGTAGATCAAGTAAGGTCTAGGGTTCATCAAGGTTCTTTCAAAGAAAGGTAAGGCTCAAAGGGTGTTCAAGAGAGTTTCACACGCTCACGGGTAGGCCACAAAAGAGGTATATGTCAAATTGGTTCACACTCTTCAAAAGTTGCCTAAGATAATATCAAGAGGACACCTTTCTAAATCAATCAGACTAACAGGGCAAATTCTGGGTTTATTCTTGCATTGTTCAAAGTAATCTAATCACTCAAGGCATCGACACTTAAGTCAAACAAGACTACACACTTTCGCTAGTGTGCAACGGTCATTACACGAGAATCAATTCGATAGATGGCTAATCACAACAAGATGCAAAGAGCTCACATATTGTCTATGCAGCTTCATTTAGCCTCCTCGTAGCCGCACATTCATGTTCGTTCGATTGAGAGCACTATTCAAGTCATCAGTATTGATCAGAACCGAGACTTATCTTTTTGCCAAAGAACAACCACTTTCAACACAAGTGGTGGTTTAATTCATTTTTATAATTGAAAACCAAAAGGAACCATGAGCTAATCATCCACAAAAGTAGTGTAACAACAATTTTAAAAATAAAACAGCCCAAATATACACAAAACGCGAAACTATTAACACAAAAGGTACATGGGCCTCACCCCACCACAAATAAATGTGTTTGACCTCAAATGCAAATGATGAATATCCAATAGTGAAAATAAAAAAAATAGAGAGAGAGGTAAAGAGGGGTCCTATCTACTCAGTCTCTCCATATATTGGGGGTTCAGTGCCAGGGGTCATGCTCGAGGTGTAGGCATCAAGAACCGGAGATATCTCTGAAGCATCAACATTGCTAGGTCCACTGGGAGTGACCACCTACGAATTCGTACAATAGGCATGCACAGCGGCATAGAACTCCAGGGCCCATGAAGGTATGTTATGGGTTCGTGGAATCTTAGAAATAGGATTCCGACTTAAAGATGCTTAGACTTCCCTGGCTCCCTTGCCCTTTCCCTTATCTTCTTTCCTACCAGACGTGGGTGGTGTAGTATCCTTGCCTTTAGATGTAGCGGCCTCCGCATTTACCGCCTTCCCCTTAGCCTTCTCTTATGCTGGTATAATTCTCTCAGCAAATTTTGGTTTCGCCATAACTGCAAACCCTTAAGAAAATGTTAGAAAACATTCAATCAGATTCACAATAAAATGGTTGCATACAGACTTGCTGCTCAAGTAGGCTAGGGTGGGGGGGGGAGCTCCTTTCTGCGAATCGCTGACATCTTTTGGCGAGCAAGACTTATCCCGCCGAAGAGTATAATGCATGAATGGTCAGGAGGTGTAGGCAAATGGCGACTCACCAAGAGTACTTTTGGTGGCCTCAAGCTTCTAGGCGAAAGTGGCCAAATTCACCTATCAGATAAAACACGAAATTAAAGGCGAGGTCGGGATATTAGGTGATGCGCCGAGTGGTCGAGCTCACCAAATGACCCGACGTGCCCATTCTCAACCCATACTCTCGAATTCAATCTCTCAAAATATACTTCTGCTTAAAACACAAACATACGGGATTTCAACAATTTAAACAAGTTGAGCAATAATTTCGAATTTACACTAGTGTAAATGAGACCATTTGGAGAGACCCAACACATTTCAACAAGATAAGGATGCTGCAAATGAGTATATATCCTATGGAATTATTTTCGGTTTAGGACTACCAACCTTTGATGCTGACTATGATAAAACTGAAGTGCTAGGCAACAATGTACTCCTGAATCTGCGCACAAATCAATGAAACAAAATACTCCAAAAGTGCAGAAAATATAAAAACTAGAGTGCTGGTGTGAGTTCAAACAGATGAAAAGTGGGGAAAAGTGAGTGAAGTGTAAACTTTCAAACCTTTGGCTTGCAAAGACCGTCCAATTTTTTATTTTTATTTTTTGCTCACTTGACGACGTTAGTCAAGCTCACCGACCCACTCAGCGGCGCACCGATTGTTTAGTTTCTTTGCCAATATTTACAGAACCTCTGATTTACGGGGGTCCAATCGTTGGTTTCCCTCGTGATCGCCGACTTGGTTGGCGATTCGCCAATGATTTCCAACACTCACCGAGTTTTACAGACTCTAATGGTGACGATGTCTAGAGTCAAACGGCGGATAGGGTCGAATTTGCCGATCTTTTCGGTGAATCGCCAACTGGGTTCATCACTCGCCTATATGGACCTTTTGTTCACTCTTCATACTTCCATCTGCACAATCAACACACCATTATTTTATCAAAGCTAAAGAAAGTAATACATGGTTTTGGGTTGCCTTCCAAACATCGCCTTAGTTAATTTAGTGGCACGATGCAACAACGTCTTTAGGCGTCTTCTAAATACACCACTTCAACCAAAGAAATTTCTTGACAATCCCCAAAATATAATTTCAAACATTGACCGTTCACTTTAAATGGAGGTGCTTCCTGATCTTCAATTTCTATGGCACCATTGGTGAACTCGTGTTACTCTAAAAGGTCCAGACCATTTGGATTTGACCTTTCCGGGAAAGAGTCTAAGTCGAGAGTTGTATAACAAAACCCAATCTCCTACCTTGAAGTCCCGCTTGAGTATTCGAGCATCATGCCTTTTTTCATTTTCTCTTTGTAGATGGCTGAACTTTCATACGGTCTGAGTCTAAATTCATCCAGTTCATTAAACTACTCTACCCTCTCCCTTGAAGTTTTTGACCAGTCTAAATTTAAGGCCTTCAATGCCCATAATGCTTTGTGTTCTAGTTCGACGGGCAAATGACATGCTTTACCATAAACCAATTGATAAGGAGACATACCGATAGGTTTCTTATAAGCAGTTCGGTATGCCCATAGTGCATCATAAAGTTTCCTAGACCAGTCAGTTCTATTGGCATTCACTGTCTTTGCCAGGATGCTTTTGATTTACCGATTAGACACTTCGACTTGGCCACTTATTTGGGGATGGTATGGGGTTGCTACCTTGTGTTTCACCCCATATTTACTCAGTGCCGCTGAAAACTACCTATTGCAAAAGTGAGACCCCCCATCGCTAATGATTTCCCTAGGAGTGCCAAACCTTGCGAAAATACAGTGTTTCAAAAAATGGACAACACTTTTTCCTTTGTTGTTTGGAAGTGCGACGGCCTCTACCCATTTGGAGACATAATCTATAGCCACCAAGATATATTTGTTTCCAAATGAGCTCACAAATGGGCCCATGAAATTCATCCCCCATACATCGAATAGCTCGACTTCCAAAATAGGAATGAGAGGCAACTCGTGTCTTTTAGACACTCTGCCTTGCTGCTGATATTGCGAGCATTTCTTTGCAAATTCATGTGCATCTTTGTATAGGGACGGCCAGTAATAACCACTTTGGAGGACTTTAGCGGTAGTGCGAATACCACTATGGTGACCTCCTACTGGGATGCATGGCAAGCATGGAGAATTTCTACCGCTTCCTCTTCCGGAACACATCTCCTAATAACATGATCAGCACATTCTCGAAACAAGTATGGTTCATCCCAAAAGTACTTTTTAACATCGAACATGAATCTCTTTTGTTGGTAAAAGGTCAGCTCATCGGGTATGAATCCAATCACAATGTAGTTTGCAAAGTCTGCATACCATGGTGCGGATTTGAAAGATATAGCAAACACCTATTCATCGGGGAAGGAATCGTCTATGTCAACCTCACTCTCGGCATCTTCTCTTCCTTCCAACTTCGATAAGTGGTTGGCTACTTGATTTTCGCAGCCCTTCCGATCTCTCACCTCAAAATAGAACTCCTATAGTAATAGCACCCACCTTATCAATGTTGGCTTTGTATCTTTCTTCTCCATCAAGTATCGGAGTGCAGCATGATTAGTGTGTACTATTACTTTGGTTCCTAGAAAGTATGCCCATAACTTTTCAAATGCATAGACCACTGCGTGCAACTCCTGCTCCGTGACTGTATAATTTCGCTGGGCACTATTTAGAGTTTTGCTTGCGTAATAAATTGGGTGAAATAGGTTGTTGCGCTTTTGCCCCAATACTACTCCCAATGCCATCCCACTAGCATCACACATTACTTCGAAAGATTTGGACCAATTAGGACTGACAATAATCGCGGTGGATACTAATTTTTCTTTCAAACACTTAAATGCGACCATACAAGCATCATCAAAATAGAACTTCACTTTCTTCTCTAGGAGTTTGCATAGTGGTTGTGCAATCTTTGAGAAGTCTTTAATGAACCTTCGGTAGAAACCTGCATGACCCAAGAAGTTGCGAATACCTTTCACTGAAATTGGTGGGGGTAATTTTTCAATGACCTTAAATTTTGCCTTGTCAACTTCCAGACCCTTTTGTGACACCTTGTGCCCAAGAACGATTCCTTCTTTCACCATAAAATGACATTTTCCCCAATTGAGAACCAAATTCATATCCACACATCTTTGGAGCACCTGTCCTAAGTGTGTCAAACATTCCTCAAATGTGTCCCAAACGACTGAAAAGTCATCCATGAACACTTCCATAGAGTCTTCGACCATATCCGAAAAAATAGACAACATACAACGTTGGAATGTTGTTGGGGCATTACATAACCCGAATGACATCTTTTTGAATGCAAATGTTCCATAAGGACATGTATAAGTGGTTTTCTCTTGGTCTTCCGGTGCGATAGAGATCTGATTGTAACCGGAATATCCATCTAAAAATCAATACCACCCCCTCTCTGATAATCGGTCTAGCATTTGATCCATAAAGGGCATTGGAAAATGGTCTTTCTCGGTCCATGAGTTAAGCTTTTGATAATCCATGCATACTCACCACCCAGTCACCGGTCTTGTCGGCACAAGTTCTCTTTTTGCATTTGGGACTACGGTTATACCCCTTTTTTTCAGTACACATTGCACTGGACTTACCTATTTACTATATGCGATAGGGTAGATCACTCCTGCATCTAGCCACTTGATGATTTCTTTCTTCACCACCTCTTGCATTGGAGGGTTCAATATCCGTTGATGCTCCACACTAGGTTTACATTCACTGTCAAGCCGAATCTTGTGAGTACAGATCCCAGGAGGAATTCCTACTATATCGGCTATTGTCCATCCAATAGCTTTTATATGCTTCTGCAGTACTTCAATGAGCAATTTTACCTGCCCTTCGAGCAAATCGGCTGCAATAATCACTGGTAACGTGTTATTGCCTCCTAAGAAGGCATACTTTAGATGAGAGGTTAGGACTTTTAATTCCAGATTCGGGGGTTCATTTGTTGATGGCTTTGCAAGAGGACTTTCTCTGTTTTCAGGTTGATGTCCACCTTATTGGATTCCTTGAGTATACTCCTAACCCTGATAAAGCAGCTACCATTTCCCCATAGCCTTGAATTTCGGATTCATCATAGTTAGCGAGTACAGACTTAAGGGGTTCATTCTTTTGCATTAAATGGCTAACACGTGCCACTGCCTCATCTAGAACATCCTCAGTAGACACCACATGGATATTACTTGGTTGCTTCATGGATTTGCAGATATTGAGGTCACCTCATCATCGTTCACACGGAACTTCAACTTTCCGCTTTCGACATCCACCAATGCTCTCCCAGTAGCCAATAAGGGCCTTCCTAAAATAATGGGGATTGTAGCATCAGTCTCACAGTCTAGAATCACAAAATCAGTCGGGAAGATGAACCGTTCTACTTTTACCAATATGTCATGGAGTATCCCCACTGGGTGCTTGATTGATCGATTAGCCATAAGGAGTCTCATTGTGGTTGCCTTTGGTTCACCCAAACCAAGTTGTTTGTATATTGCATAGGACATCAGGTTAATGCTTACTCCAAGTCGCACAAAACTTTATCAAATTGGAGCATGCCAATTGTGCATGGAATTGTGAATGCCCCAAGATCTTCTCTCTTAGTGATTGACTCATTTGTCATAATTGCTCTGCAACTATGGGGCACTTCAATCGTTTCATACTCCAAGCTAATTTTCTTTGCAACCAACTCCTTCATGAATTTGGCATACCTCGGTATTTCCAACAATGCTTCTACTAGAGGGAGGTTAATTGACAAGTTCTTGAATACTTACAAAAACTTTTTGAACTTCTCATATTCGTTCTTCTTTTTCAAACATTGAGGAAATGGTGGAGGTATTTTGGGTAAAGGGTGCATGATTTTTGGAGCTTGGATATGTTGCTCTACATCATCTTGTGGTTCTTTGGCAAGGTTTTGTGGAATAGGTGATTCCCATTCCTCTGTACCCTGGCTCTCTTCCTGCATGTGAGGGTCTTCATCTGCCATCACATTCCCTTTTTCCATCTTTCCACTGTGGGTTACCACAGCTAGCCCCATTTCATTATCTTCCATTAGTGTTCTGGAGGATAATTTAGATGTTAATAGACTCAATTGACCTTCTAGTGTTTTGATGGCATCATCGTGAGAATTCACTTTACTGTTTAGTGATGAAAAGTCATCTCTTATTCCTTTCAACAAATCATCAGAACCCTCAACTTTATCAAGTATGCGTGACAATAGATCATTTACCCGAGGACTACTTACACTCCTTTTAGATTTCAGGATTTCACTCAATTGAGTACGGTCTTCCTCATGGTCATCTTGCTCAACCCAATTGTGGCAATACCTCCTTGACTCTTCATCCCTATAATGGTTCCAACCTTGATTTACGCCCCGCTATTGATAGCGTGGGTGGAAACCCTCCTCATATTTGGTAGAGTTCCAACCTTTATTTCCCCCCGGTCTCAAATAACCAGAAGGAGAACCCTCCTCAAATCGAAATACTCCAGATGTCCCCTTCATGTGCTCGTGTATCATATCTATTTGCGACAACATCTTTTTGATGTTTTCGTCCCTTTCCCTTTCTTTTTCGAGTTGTTCTTGCATTAATCTGAAGCACAGTGGGGAAACTTGGTCATCTTTTGTGTACCATGCTTGATTTACTTTAGTCATGCCATCTAGGAGAAATGATGCTACTTCAAATGATTGTAACATTATTCCTCATTGCACCAGCTGATCAGCTATCCCTTTATTAACTGAATCCCGACTACGGTAAAAATATTGGAGCAATAACTCACTCGACAATCCATGCATTGGACATTTTCGCAAAATTCTCTTAAATCGTGTCCAGGATTCGTGAATTGGTTCACCCTCTTTTTGATTAAAACTTTGAATGTCGTCTCTTAGTTTCATCATTTTTTATGGAGGGAAGAATCTTTCATGAAAAGTTGTTACCAGCCCATTCCATGACTTGATGGACTCATTTGGAAGCTCGATCAACCACCTAGTGGCTTCCCCGGTTAATGATAATGGAAATAAGCGCAACCGTATGCATTCTTGTGATAAATTCTTGAATGACAGAGGTGTGCACACTTCTATGAAGCTTTGTATATGTTCATACGAGTCTTCATGCTCTTACCCTTCATATACACCTCTTAAATATATGAGATGGAGTGTTGTGCCAGTAATTTCAAATGTTGCATTTCCGTCTGCTTGTGGCATGCGAATTGCATTCATCTCACCCACTTGGGCAGGATTGTACACACTATTAGTATCATCAATATCATTTCGGTGAAAAGCATGACCCACTGGGTTGCCTGCTTGGAAACTATTTTCGCCATTCACACTCATATGGCTGTTGAAACACACAAATGCTCAAAACAAAACTGAAAATTAGGTAAGTGAACTACAACTATGAAGACCGAAATTTCTACTTATCTGAAAATTCTCAAGTAAAACCACTCCCCAGCAGTGGCGCCATTTTGATGCTTATCGTGACCAACGACACTAACTATGGTTCGAGTGTGTACGATCGTCAATAATATAGTAACCCAACCAAGGGTTGGGGTCGTGTCCCAAGGGAGCGGTTTTTTGAGAATTAATAGAAAAATAAAATCTAGTTCTAACTAGTCATAGCTAAAGAAATTAACGATTAAAAACATTGTAAATCTAAGAAGGGACACAAAAGTGTCAAATATCAATTTGGGGGTGTTGTCACAAGTAAGTAAAAATAACAGAATTAACAAGAAAATCAAGTATGGGGAAGAGCTCTTAGGGTGTGACCGCAATACAAGTTGAGACAAATGGTTGGGTACATGCTTTCGATAGGAAATTTTCAAGATAATAGTGACTAGGCTAAGCTTTAGATGGAAATAAGTTCCCTATCGGGCAACTTACCCCGTTTCAAATAAGTTCCTCTCGGACACCCATTTACTGCATGAAGACCAGCCTACGCCTTACCCCACTCACTCTCTCAAGCTAAGTGTTAGGATATGAGACTAGGGCTCACCCTCTCGGGTTGAACCTTATGTCGACCCACTCCTTAGGCCATCAGTCTAGTGGTCCTGGTTTTGCGACATCCCTCTCGGGCAAGCCGAAAACACATGGGTGACTTTGTATTTTCAACTACAAACCCATTAAATTAAACCACAACCACTAGGTGAAATCACCATTAAAATACATATAACCTATCAACAAGCAAGACCCAACAATAATATCAACACATATTTGCTAAATCACACCCCAAGAATGGGGGGTTTAGCCACACATCAAGTAATAAAAAAATACACCGAAAATGATAGTGAAATCAAATGGGTATAAGAAATTAAACCTTGATTTAAGCAAAAGAAGAAGAATAGAGAAGACCCACTTCCAACTTGGGGAAGATGAACTCCTTTCTTCAAGTTTCCAAAACCCTCTCCAAACTTGAGAGTAAAAAGTACTAAAAATTATATTGTCTAAAATTTGATACTAAAAAATGATACTAAAATCTGATACTAAGCTATAACTCTCAATGAGTATTTATAGTTTTAAAAAATCTATGCTGCGGTGGATCACTCGGCGACATTAGTCGGAATCGCTGATCAACTCGGCGATTCACCTTTTGGTGTATTTCATCACTGTCTTGCACCATCCTTCGGTATCATCGTGCTCTAGGTCATTGGGCGATATAGTACTGCTTTGCGGACCTTCTCGGTGATGCGCCGACTGCTCCCTTTTTCCGCTGACTTGATCCCTTTTTTCAGGGATCAGCACACTGGAACAAAAGGCGAAGTGAGACCCTTCGGTGATTCGCCAAGTGGACTCGGCGATCCTCATGTCTTCGTTATCTTGTTCTTTTCAGCCTTTTCGTTCCTTTTTGCGAAGTAGTGTCCATGATTTCCTTTAAACTTCAAATACCTGAAACTTAAAGCTTTTCATCAGATATTGAGATAAAATAAGCATTTGAGGATACAATTTTTATTAAAATATAGCCCTAAATGAGTTCAATTTGTGGACTCATCATTATCTTAAATAAAATGATATTTTTTTAAAAGAAAAAATTCATTTGTCATGCTGCTCAAAATGATACTTTTATTTTGTTATTCCATTCAAATTGTTTTTTTAATTTTTTTTTGGTATGATGTTATTATGTTCAAAATGTTCCATTGGATCATCACCTTGTTCCTTGTTCATGTTTTGAACCTTCATTATTATACATTATGATATTTGAGGTCCAAGAACGGTCCCCTTTATTTCAAAAGGTCGATATTTTATCACTTTTATCGATAAATGCACTAGAGTGATATGGGTGTCTTTACTTTACAAGAAGAGTGATGCATGTAAAGCATTTAAGGAATTTTACAATATGGTGAATACTCAATACAAAAGAAAAATTTGAATTTGGCAGTCTAACAATGCTAGAGAGTTTGTTGATGGTTGGTTTGTAAAATATCTTAGTCAATTAGGGATACAACATCATACTTCCTGCACATATACACCACAACAAAATGGTTTGGCAAAAAGAAAGAATATACAAATTTTGAAAGTAGGTCGTGCCTCTCTTTTTGGTATGAACATGTCTCACTTTTATTGGGGGGAGGCAGTAAAGTCGTCTATTTATCTTATCAATCAAGATCCTTCCCGAGTTATGGATTTCCCAACTCCTCAACAAAAGTTAAAGTCATTTTTCACAATAGCACATCTGCCGAACCTTGAACCTCGAGTTTTTGGATGTACATTTTTTGTCTATATTCCAAAAGTCTTAAGAGGTAAATTAGATCCCTATGCAAAAAGATGTGTGTTTGTTAGCTATTCAGATTTTCAGAAGGGTTATCAGTGTTATGATCCTCAAAATAAGAAGTTGTATGTTCCATTAGATGTCTCCTTTCATGAGAACGAACCTTATTATGGAAGGGGAGTTTCCAATTCAACTCTTTATAGGGATAACGCAAGTGAAGCACTTGAGCCAACAAGAAAGATAATGGAGCTCCACTGGACCAAGTTGAGTTCTTAGACTTGGAAGAATTGCAAGGAAGATTAAGTAAGAATACACATTCAATTAAACAGATTCCCTCTGATCAGCCTATCGAGTCTCTAGCTTTCCCAAATCTATCTGAGAGTGATGAAGTATCAATGAGTAATTAAGATGTTGTAGAAGACCCCATATTAACACCATCAACTAAAGAGTCCTCACAGAATGTTCAGGAAGATATTGCACCTCAGGTAATTCTCAATACCCCTCTTTCTCAACTACCACCAAGATTAAATAGGTGTCCCTACAAAAAACAATATGAACCTGGTCTTAGAACCAAGGCCAAATATCCAATTAATAACTATATCTCAAGTCATAGATTATTGGATTCTTATAGTTTAATTGTTAATCAATTATCCAAAGTATCTATTCCTAGTAGTGTGTAGGAGGCATTAACAAATCCAAAATAGACAAAGGCAATGAATGGAGAGATGAAAGCCTTGCAAAGAAACTCAACTTGGGAGTTTGTTCCACTGCCAAGAGAAAAAAAGACAATTGGTTGTAAATGGGTATATACTGTGAAACTTAAAAGTAGATAGAAGCATTGATAGATACAAGGCGAGACTAGTCGCGAAAGGTTATGCTCAGAAGCAATGAGTCGATTATCAAGAAAATTTTGCACTAGTAGCCAAGCTCAATACTATATATATTATTATATCTATTGCAGTAAATAGAGATTGCCTTTTACGACAATTTGTAAAAAAATGCCTTTTTGAATGGTGACTTGGAGGAGAAGTATACATGAAATTTCCACCAGAAATTAAACAAGGGCCAATGCATAAAGAAAAAATATGCAAACTAAAAAAAATCACTTTACGAGCTAAAACAATCACCTAGGGCTTGGTTTGGGAGGTTTGC
This sequence comes from Solanum paucissectum, assembly GCA_029582445.1. NCBI lineage: Eukaryota > Viridiplantae > Streptophyta > Magnoliopsida > Solanales > Solanaceae > Solanum > Solanum paucissectum. The sequence goes on along the minus strand of JAJONZ010015771.1, from coordinate 5,510 downwards.
GTCGGAGATGAAGTTTGTTGGTTACTTGCAAAGTAACTCCGACCATACTTTGTTTATTAAACAAAATTGGGGGAAGGTAAAAACATTAATTATATATGTTGATGATAAGGTATTAACTGGTGCTGACCCCGAAGAAATGAAGAAACTACAACAATACTTAGCCACCAAGTTTGAAATGAAGGACTTAGGACAATTGCGATATTTTCTAGGTATTGAAGTGTCAAGGCCAAGAAAAGGAATACCTCTTTCCCCGTAGAAGTATGTATTGGCTTTATTGATAGAATTTAGAACGCTTGATTGCAAACCAATTGAAACACCGATGGAGATGAACCTGCAACTTGGAATTTCTTCTGTGCAACAATTAGCAGACAAAGTTTGTTATCAACAGCTAGTTGGGAAGTTGATCTATCTAACTCACACGAAATTGGATGTTGCATATGCAGTAAGTGGGGTGAGCCAGTTTATGCAAGATCCAAGTATAGAACACATAAATACAGTCCATAGGATCCTAAGGTTTTTGAAAAATGCTCTTGGGAAAGGTTTGATGTATTCAAAGAATGAAGCACTAATTGTTGAAGGCTACACCGACACTGACTGGGATGTAGATCGACTTTAGGTTACTTCACATTTGTTGAAGGTAATCTTGTTACCTGGAGAAGTAAGAAACAAATTATTGTTTCTCGATCAAGTGCAGAAGCAAAATTTCTAGGTATGACGCATGGGCTATTATGGATCCAAAGAGTTCTGCGTGATCTTGGAGTTGAAAGTTCTGTACCTATGAAGTTGTTTTATGATAATAAATTTGAAATTGAAATAGCATAAAATTCAATGCAACATAATCGCACTAAACATGTCGAAGTGGATCATCATTTCATTAGAGAAAAACTTGATTAGAAGATCATCCAGTTTTCATATGTAAAGTCTATAAATCAACTCGTAGATGCCCTCACAAAGGCAATACCAGGAAAAATATTTCATGAAGCGATTGACAAGTTGTGTATGATAGATATTTATGCACCAATTTAAGGGGGACTATTGACGATAAGAGATCTGATTCAAATCTCATGATTATAGGAGATCGTAATTCTAGGAAATTTTTATGATAGTTATATTTATTTATTGCCTCTTATATGTACATTGCTTAAAATAGAATTCTACCTAAAATATAATTCTAGGTTTTCTCTTTATTGTATATAAATACACATATAGTACAATAAATAGAAGAAGCGAACAATAGTTTTCTTTATGTAAGCCTGCGGCTTTGTTCAACAAAGAGAGACAAAAAATTACATAGAAAAATATTTGATTAAAAATACGATAGTCAGAATAGCTTCAGGTCAAAAGTGACCAAGGAATAAGGACATAAGCAAGCTACAAGCCTTAGATTGTCTCTATTACAAATATAAAATATTTGAATGAGTTGATAAATGAATTATTAAATCTTACAATACCGTAGGAAAATAAGTAGACTTCTTTAATTTTATATTATTTTTTATCGGATATAAAATATGATTGGGTTAAAGGATAAATAAATGTTATTAAAAAATAAGGCTTTAAAGAAATGTACCAAGTGACATAGGGTATAAAATAAATTTCAGATTTGGCTCATTAATAATCAATTTAATTAATTATTTAAAGAGATACCTATTAATTAAATAACCGTAGTTAAAGGAATAATTCAAAATTTTCATTTCAAATTTATGGGAAGATTTTTTATATAAAAAAGTAGTTCTAGTGCTTGACCTAACGGGTTTGTTACACTTTCTTCTTTGCATGACCTTAGATCAGGGCCAACTCTATGCTTATCTGAATAAGGCATTCGCTTTAAGCCCCCAATTTTAGGGGGGCCTCAATTCTTTACCCCGAATAAATTATGTGTTAATTTTTTTATAGAAAAATTGATTATTTATAATATAAAGTATATATATATTTTTTTTAAATATTATTTTGTTCTCTTTAATCCCATTTCAATATAAGTAATCAAGAAAAAAAAATTATTTTCTTACACTCTCTACGCTAATACTCATATTATTATTATTTTTTAACTCCTTTTACACTCTATTCTTTAATTTTTTGATAAGTTAGAGTAATACTATGTCAAAACTATGAATCAATAATTAAAAAGTGTTGAACAAAGTGTTGTAAATTCTGTTTCTATTTCTTCTTAGATTTTCAAGCATTACAATAAGCATAGTAAAATGTGGGGTATATAAAATTATCAATTTCTTGAATCAAATTCTATGGTTCTAACACTTATCTTTATCTGAAATTTGTTAACTTATTACTTATAGAACTATGTTAACAATTCATATAATAATTGCCCGAGCAAAAATATGTTTTCAATGTTAAATTGATAAAATATTATCTAAAGCTAATAATTGGAAAATAAGTGTCTCTCCCCGAGTCTACACCCTGGGCGAGACTGACACTTGAGAACCATTGCTGGCCCCAAGCGAACCCCTGTCCTGGCTTACTTACTCAGCGGAAGATTTTACTCAAGATAAATATACTTTAAAAGAAAACCTAAAACTGCTCAATAAATAACTTAGAATGTAATAAATAACATTCACTTCCAAAGTGGCAACTCAAGTCCCAACTTAACAGAAAAGGGAAAGTACAGACTCATGAACTAGCATCACTATATCTGTCTATGAAGCCTCTAACTAACTGAGATGGACGTCGGGAAAAGACCCACGGCATCCTAATGAACTAAAATACTGAAAGCAATAAAAAGGATCCTCCGGAAAGCTAGGAGGCTCACCAACTGACTCTGAGTGCTCAACGGGATCAACGAGGCACTGGATGCTGATCCTGATTACCTGCGTCTCCATCATAATAAGATGCAGGCCAACTGGCATCAGTACATTGAATGTACGAGTTACCTTGGCTTTACTCAACTCCTGAATAACTTAACTCAATATAAAGCAATAAAACACATGCAATATATAGAAAGCCTTTAAAATAAAGTAGAAAACAACTTAGTTCGTTAAATAAAATGCGATAACAAACTCAACTTTACTCATATAATAAAGTAATATAGTTTCTGTGGGAGTTTCTCTAATCGGCAACCACTATTATGAGCCTAAGTGGTGATACATCATCTTGCCCACGCTGCCAGAACTGTCTTATACCTTGCCGTCATATATAACGCCTTAACTAAGTGGATCCACTAGTCTATGCTAAAAAACACTTAAGGAGTCATCTAAAAAGTATGATCCTTTACTACCCATGATGCCTACATGATTTATGGAGACGTGAGTTATCTAAACTCAAACTCATCCCCATATCGGTGCTCAATACTACTCCCAAAATATACTTAGCTCATATGTTTGTAAAAACAAAACTCTTTCTTTGGTTTGAGATAATTAATCAAAAACTTAGCTTAAAAGCTCTCTTGGAAATATCAGTTTCCTTCCTTGCTCAAATGTAAAAACATTTTAACTCTTGGAAATACTTATTTCCCGTATAATCTTTGAAGAATGAACTTTACTCTTACTCTTTATTGAAAATTAGCTCAAAGTCTCTTTTGGAAATCTCAGTTTCGTTTTCTTTTTTAAATCCCGATATACTCTTTTGAAGAAATGACCTTCAAACTTTACTCTTTACTCAACTCAAAACTCAATTCTTAAAACAAAGTTAAAACATTTGTAAAAGACTTTTGAAAGACTCTATGAACTTCTCTTGACTTGACTCTTAACTTTCCTTGAATTGAATTATGGATTCAAGGATTGTGATTTGTGATAGGAAAGATCTCATGATGTTTAAGAATGAATTTAGGTAGCTAAATATGAGATGATCAACATGAGATGATCAAGAAATCACTGCCTGAAAGTTAGTCTGCGATGCGAAGATGATTTTAATTATTTGGTCGCGAAATAAATTTTGTGGCAGAACGGTCCGTGACCGCTCCGCGATGTGAAGAAACTTTCTGTGAACTAGTGGGACAGGTCCATGACGCGGACTAGAGCACCAGATTTGCCCGACTTTTTTCATCTTCATTTTCCAACCCCAATTCGCCTAAATTTGATTATTTTTCTCAATATCTCTTTAGATTCAGGTACCCACAACATATACACAAGAATCTAACTCAAACAACTCTAATAATCGACTGTACAATCTCAAGAAACTCCTCAATCTCATCCCAATTCAAAAACGAAAGTAAATTTGAGAACACATATCAAGAACATTCAAACTTTCAACTTTTTAGGATGAATTCACGCTGAATTAAACTTGTTTGGCGTGTGGGTGAAGGAACCCAACGCTGTGTGAACTCACATACCTCGTACAGATCACCCCTTGACAAAATCCACGAGCCTAGCTTCAAGAACTTGACGATTCCTTGCTCCTTCTCCTCTTTTCTCCTCTTCTTTTCTCTTCTCTCAAAACCCTAACTTGTTTCTCAAAAGCGTAAACTGAATCTAATCAATTTAGACCCCAAATTAATTACCAAAAACGAAATTAATTAATTGAGTGGTGAAAAGACCATAATGCCCTTCTAAAATCCGGATTGGACTTTCCTTATTTGAATAGCCCAACTTACAATGGGCATAACTCACTCATACGAACTCGTAATCATGCAAACTCGGTGGCGTTAGAAAGATTATTCCAAGATATTTCCTACGATATCTGGAAACACACCTAAATCATCCTGAGCTAGGAGTTATGGTTGTTTGAAGTTTACCAAGAACTCAAACCTAACTTAACCAATTCTCCAGATTTTTATTATTTCCAAAAATCACTCTTTCTAATTCTAGCTCTTTCTAGTTCTTTCAAATTGCGAGATGTTACAATATCTCCCCCTTGGGAACATTCATCCTCGAATGAGATTACTGTTAGTAGGCTAAGGGTGTAACATTTAACATTCAGCTTAAACACCCAACAAGCAATGCAATTACAACATGCTAATCTTATAAATAAAAGGCAAGAAAAGGATTAGTACCTTAATTTGGAACTTCTCCAGATTCGAAGAGATGTAGATATCTCTTCTTCATGTCCTCCTTAGCTTCCCAAGTAGCTTCCTTAACAAACTGATTCCTCCAAAGAACTTTGACTGATGCTACCTCTTTTGTTCTCAACTTGCGAACTTGGTGATATAAAATCTAAATAGGAATCTCCTCATAAGACAAGTTATCCTTGATCCCAACACCTTTAGTTGGTATAATCAATTAAGGATCGCCCATGCACTTCTTCAACATGGAGATGTGAAATACCGGATGAACCACTACTAACTCTTGGGTAGCTCCAACTCATAAGCTACTTTTCCAATCCTCTTGGAAATTTTGTAAGGGCTAATATATCGGGGACTAAGCTTCCCCTCCTTACCAAACCTCATAACACCTTTCATGGGTGAAACTTTTAAATATACCCAATCATCTACTTCAAACTCTAACTTCCTTCTCCTAACATCAGTGTAGGATTTCTGACGACTCTGCGCTGTTTTTAACCTCTCTTGAATCACTTTCACTTTCTCCATAGCTTGATGAACTAAATCTAGTACTATCAACCCAGCT
>JAJONZ010015770.1:0-12456 GCA_029582445.1 Solanum paucissectum | reverse complement strand
ATATTAAATCAAGAAAACAAATAATTAAAAAAAATTATTTCGTTTCTTCAACATGCTTTGATGAATAGAATTAAATCGCGATTATTATAGTATAACATGTTATTATACTAGGTTTCATGCTATAAAATAACAACTTTAATTTATTATTATATTGTCATTAGTTATAATAAATTAAAGTTGTTATTTTTAGTCAATTTAAAACAGAATGATAAGTTTTTAAGTTTTCATTTTACCCTACATGTGAAGTACAAATGTTATGATATTTTAAAAAAAATTAAAATTCAAAAGTATACAAATGATATGACAATTCTAAAGATCACAATTTTTTTTTTTAAAAAAAATAAAATATATATATATATATTCATATATAAATTTTATGCCGATTCAAATTAAGTTAGAGAACGGGGAGAGAATTATGTTAGCGCTTGAGAGTGGAAATCGAGGAGAAAGGAAGATGTTCTCACCTATCGAAAAAGTATTCAGCAATGACATTATCAGTGGTTAATTCCACACCTAGTGACATCCCATATAGAAGAACAAAAATCCATGTTCTATAGTTTGTTACACCATACCAAAGAACCTAAATAAGACAATAATAAAAAATAAGTTAAATAAGAATATTTGATACTTATATTTATAATAATAGTCAAAAATATATTTGAAGTATTATATTTTTACGAGTTTTTTATCTGAACTATTTATATGTTTATTTTTTCTATTTGAAATTCATAAACTATTTATCAAAACGTGTCTCAATTATCATTTTTCCATTTTTCCTACTTGAACAATATGGTGATATATGAGGTAGAAAAAAGGAACAGTTGATAGTTGAGATTGTTTTGATATATAATTGATGATACTTCAGTAAATTCGCAAAACTCGATACTTCTTGATTAATATTACCTTTGAGAATTTATCTTTCGCAACGTCTCCTTTTTTTTGTAAGGTACCAAGATTTCCATCTGGTAAATCTTGGCCTAGCCCCAAAACCAATAAACCCATGACCACGTGCAACCATCCCGGTACAAAAAACGCGATCCGCCAGGCCGTGAACGGAGTGGCCCCGACTTGGCGGATCAGCTCATAAAGTAAAGGCATAAGCAATTGAGTGGCCCCACCACCCATATTTCCCCACCCGGCTGCCGTACCATTAACTACTCCAATAATTTTACTATTAAACATCGTACTCATCCAATACTGGCACGATACAAACGTAGCTAACGAAAATCCAATCATGAATCGAACCACGATGTATCCACCGGCCGACGACACGAACGACATGCAAAAAACCGTTGGAGCGGTTAACATCATGAGAAAAGCGCACCCGTAACGCGGGCCTAACAAATCACATACCGCACCCATAACAAGTCTAGAAAAAATACTACCGGAAACCGAGGCGATACCGGCATTTCCTATGTCGGATTTTGTTAGGTTAAGGTTGTCGCGAATAATTGGGACTAAGGGTGCAGCAGCGAAAGTGGAGATGAAACAAGTGAAGAACGAAGTCCAAGAAAGGTGGAAAGTTGTCATGTGTGGTTTCGCAAAGGAGAAAATTTTAAAGACTTTTGATTTGTGTTCAGAATCAACTGGTAAGGCGAATTTCGCCATTGTGTCCGTAGGGATATTTGGATCGGATGTAACGGAGAAGGCGAACGTTTGTTCTTTCCCGGTGACGCCGTGCATGGAGGTTCCCGGAGAGCCACCAGCACCATCATTTTCAGCCATTGTGTTTTAGGAGAATTGTGAGATTGTTTGTTTTTTATAACATTCTAAGTGTGGATATCCATAATATATACTATTGTCCTAGTAAATTGTAATGATGTTTTCCTAAGGTGCTCCATCTGTCTCTTTTTACTTGACCCCGATTGATTTGACACTATTCATAAAATAATATTTTTAATCTAAGATACAAGTAAAAAAATACAAAAGAGAGGGAGTGTATAAACCTTACGATTTTGAAAGTGATCTTGTTCTCTGGTTATAAAATAAGTATGATTGATGTCGTCACTCTTTGTAGGAAAAGATTGGGAATAGATAAAGATATACATTAATTATACGCCATAGTGATACACATATTATACATAGATTATATATGTGTACACATATATATATATATATATACATATATATATATACGCGTGCCGGCTAGGAGCAGTATGTACTTAATTAATATAAGTGGATTTTTATTCATACCATTTCATTTTATGTAACGTGTTTAACTGAGCATATAGTTTAAGAAAAACAAAATACTCATAAGACTTTTGGCTCGATCTTATACACCCGTAGATGGGATATGTTATTCTTTATGATCATAACAATTACTTTAACCAGTGAAAGAACAAAAGACATATATATACAAACTTTTTGAAATTGTGTTGAACAAAAGGATCCGGACCTGAATGATTTATTTATGACCAGGATGAATATTAGGTGAAATTAAATGAAAGTCCAAATCCACTGATGTTGGATCAAATATTGTTATTTTATTAATTTTTACTGTTGTATTATAAAATTCAATCATATCGAATTTAATAGTACAAAGTTCTGTCTTTTGATTATTTATATTTATTTTTACCCTTTAAGATGTCCTTAGAGTTTTCTATATAGTATATAATTGATTTGACAATACCGTTCTTTCTCATTTTGTTGTTTTGTTTTTGAATTATATGCCACATGCCGAATGGTTCCTTTAGATTTTGTTTAATTATGGAAAAAAATAAGTTTTAAAATCTTTAGAATTGTTTAAAATTTATGTGTTTATTTTCCAATAAAAAAAATATGGAGTTGTTATTTTTCATTTGTTAGGTACCACTTTGTGTAGTTGAAGTTTTCTCCGCAGCATACGGCATATGCCATGACCGGCTTATAATTAAAAAACAATACCAATAAAATAAGATGAAAATAAATAACATTTGGATGAATGCGTTTTATCTTTTTCTGTTAGTTTCTTTACTATATTCTTGGACCAATACATAAACTAGTCGTTTAGATGGACTCAAATATACGATATTGAAATTACCTGTCGTGATTTTTTGAAAATAATTACAAAAATAATATACTTAAAGTGATTCCATAAGTGAAATATGAAATTTCTAAACATAGTTGTCTCAATCTATTCGTCATTTTAGTAGTTTATAACAAAGTTAATTATTATTATTTTCATTTTTCCGTGAGTAATACGGAGCGTTTCATATCCAAAATGAAGGCCCATATATAGATTGCCGGCCCAATGCACATGATGATCTTTTAAGATTTAACAATATGGATGTTTACACAAATAGCCGAAAATATTCAAGAAAAGTAAAGGGAAAATGGAACTTGATATACATATATTTTATACTAATTATACATAATTATACTAGTAGTACCTGTAAAATAACACAATTAAAACTTGAACGTCTTAAACTTGGTCATTGGGTTGTTCTCTTTATTAATTTGTAATGGGATTACCCGTGTAATGGCAAAGCCAGAATTTTGAATAAGAAAATTCAAAAGATTTAATAAATGGCATACCTGGAGAATTGCGATTGCCCGGTATTCTCTTATATCAAGAATAATAAATAAGAAGATTCAAAATTATAATTATGTACATGATTTTTTTAATCCTATTTACGTAGTATATAGCTCCGACTAACATTTTGTTTGGATGATTGTTATGTATTGTTTTGTTAATGTATTGTGTTGTATTGTATTGTTTTAATGAATACAACGTTTGGATAGATAGTATCGTTCTTTGTCGTTACAGAATGTCACATATTCATAATTTGAATGATAAATTTATAAGAAATTGTAGGATACGGAACAGAACTACTATGAAAAAGTATGATACATGATAAATTAGAAACGTTTCATATTTAGCCTAATTAAAATAATCTAGTAACCCTGTGTGGACCACGAATTCTACAACTAAATTATATGTACGACGATTCCACCAACGTGACCTTTTATGTTACAGTAAGTACTATATTTTGTAAAAATAAAACAAAACACTTATACATCGAAATAATATTAAATTGTTGTATAGTGACATGACTTTATTATTATGCAGGTCCCAACGTGAAATCAGTATCAGTATTTATATTGTGTTTGGTAATTGTCTTCAATATTTTTATTGTGTAAGCATGAAAAAAGGGATTCTAGCATAGAAGAATAGTACGAGGAAGCATGTGCTTGGAGGTTTTTATCATGTTAAAATGTTTTAAATAGCCAACAACATAGGAATATGTTAATTTTTTAATCTATTTTTAGGAACTCTCCTTATAATGAGGAAGTAAATACCTTATATATATATTGCTAATTTCTTAAACAAAAAATACTACTTGTATTATATATGTACCCCCATTCCATTTTGTCTGGTTCAGAAAAGAGCAATATATAGAGAAAGATTATTATTTTTTAATTTTAACTTCATATTTTAGATTATTTTTCTCCGTCAATATTTTTCTTATTTAGTTATGACTTATAAGAGATTTTTCGTTGTTTTTTCCTATTTCATTCTCAATGGCGGGTATTTGGTAGATAACTATTAAAGAATGAAAAAAAGTCTTATATTAATGATTAATGAGATGTTTGGTCTTTTTATAAGACTTAAATGACAATCTTCCTCCATATGATCTAGATTTTGGGTAGGGTGTTCGTGGTTCGGTTTGGATCAGTTATTGATTAAAATCAAAACCAAACCAATCTAGTCGGTTTTTTAAATTTCTAAAACCAAACCAAACGAAAAAAATAACTGTCGGTTTGGTTCAATTTTTCTGGTTTATTTAGGACTTACGTATCTCGATAGATACAAACACTTAGCACATTAACAATCCACAGAAAAGCTAATGTCGGTTCAATTAAGCAATACTAGAGTTATTATTACACAAAGAAAGTGATTCAATTAAGAGAAAATGTGACTATTTTATGCAAAGTAGGGTAGGTAAAGACTAAAATAGATTTTGATGGACATGAACTTAGGATTGTTATAGTTGGAATAAAATTGTTGGGCTTGAGAAAATGGTAAGTTAAAGACTTAGGTTACTTAAAAGGAAAAATATGTACTAAACTTTTATCCAAAAACTATTTATGTTTAATTTGTGCAACCTAACTTACCAAACGTCCCTTAATATATAATACATACTTATAATAAAAAAAACATAAATATAAAACATGTCAATAATTAATTGGCGGAATAATTCAACCCAAAACCCTATAGTACTAATTCTCCACTCATATAATATTCTCTCTCTCATAGAAGCACACAATAAAGCTCACTAACTCATGGCAGCCATAGATCTATGCACACTCCAAAGTTTTTTTTTCTTCCCTTTATTCATAACTCATAAGCAATGGCTCTTTTAATCACTAGGATTTTTTTTTTTAATTCTTTGAAACCCTAAAAATTATCATATTTTTTTTATTTCACATATCAAGTTTCTTGATCTAGTTAATATGTGTGTCAAATACCCTTTTGTTGATCTAAAATCTCAACATATATGTGAAGATCATACTCTACAAAGATCTGCCCTTTTTCTTCTTCTTTAATTGTGTATGCATAGCTTTTGGTAATCGATACTTATATAAGCTCGACCAATCCAGATTCGGGAAAACTTTGAAAGGGATTTTTCATCATAGGTTTGAATCCGAGATCTCATCATATCTTTTGGTGTTCTTTTTCTTTTATTTATGTATTATGGTATTATCAATCTAAATTCACATCATGTAAGATCCAATTAAAATATATTTCATCCGTCCTACCATATCCCACCCTTGATAGTCTGTTTGTTCTCTTAATTTACTTGATTCTACTTTTGATTTATTGAAAATTGATGACATATGATTCCAATTGATCGCAAAAGTAGTGTGTTTCAACATATTTACCTTATTAAATTTAGGGTTTTATAAAAAAAAAAAAACTTTTGTGTACAACAATTATGATTTTGTTTTTTTTCAATGATAAATCGTGATTTTTTAGTCTCCATAGGCATCATGAGTTGTTATTTGCTTTAATTTTGTTCATCATATCTCTTGGTACACAGAGTCGTTGTTTGCAAATGCAGCACTATTAAGATTCTCAAATATTCGACATTAAAATGCAATTAAATGTGAATCTTGATGATGCTGCATTAGCAATAACCGACTAAACAAACTATTGTCATGCGCTCCTGCAAAAAAAATTGACACACAAATTCAATTTTATCGGATGCTTATTTCTCGACTTCCAAATTCCAATCATGGTATGTAATTTCCTATTTCTTCGAGAATTTAAGTTGTATATATCATGAATATTATTATCGAAATGTTTTAGCTTATAAATGATCTGACTATGTAAATAGTTCATTGAAAAATGTAATATTATCATTGTTTCATATCTTTCCTTGAAATTGTATCTTTTGTTGAAGTTAAAATTAGTGAGTAGCCTGTAGGCAGTAGGTATGATGCTGTTATTCTTTTAGCAAATTATTTGGGTTTTGACTTGACTATAAATAAATTATCTTTGTACTATAATTACCTTTAAATAACTTTATCTTTGTCTAGAAATGTATCATAGCCACATTCCCACTAAAATATAATGTGATTTCATTGATAGTTAATTTATTGCTAATCGGGGTGATTTAAGTTATATATATCGACACCAACATGGTTGTGGTGCACTGGTGGGAGTGTTTCACTCTTAACCAGAGGTCTCGGGTTCGAGCCCTGGGTATGGAGAATCCTGTTGGGAGCACCACCCCCAAATTGGGCCCTGCAGTGCGCGATTCGAATTTAGTCGGAGCTCCAATGTGGGCTCCGGACACCGGGGAAAACCCAAAAAAAGTTATATATATTGACAGATAATTTGCATGTTATAATAGGCTATTTGTCATTTGTTATAGGTTACTTATCAATGTTTGTAGTAGGTGTTAAAAAGAGTTATCTAAAAAAATATTTTATATGCCATTAAATGCTTAAAACTTACAATCAAGTATTATTTTTTTGTGGATTTATGTTATATATTAATAGTTGCATATAGTTTTAACATAATTAGTATAACTTAACATGTTAAAGTAGAATAGAGATTTATTTATAAATAAACTTATGTAAATGCTTTTACATCGTCAATATATAGACTTTAAACTCTATTTTTAGTCTATGACAAATAAATTAGACTTCTTTCGTTAATCAAAACACTTTGGATTTACTAAATCAATACAAGTAACATGAAATTTTTGAAGTCAATACAAGACATCTTATGTCTCGGTATTTGCATTAGGATCTTGAATAATCCGAATTTAGGGATCTCATATATATGGTAAGATATTACATTGAAAGGGGAAGCATTTTTGTCTGAATTTTTTCATATTCAAAAGTTGAATCCCCAAAATCTTTGGTTAAAGACAAAAGAACTTATCCATTAATTCATGACCATATATAATCTTTGGTGATAAGTATTCTTTGGTGTTCGGCCTAGATAATTAAAAACTTGAAATTTGAAGGTTTTTGGCTTGATGTCCCCCTTCTATTTGTATTTCTCTTTTGATTAATGCACATGGTAGAAGTCATGCCACCTTAGGAATATACCTTGGGTGGTTGATTACAATTTGAATAGAAAAAAATATTATGCAAATGTCTCTTGTGTGCTATTTTTCAGATATCTTATGTGTAAACCAAAAATATATACATAAAAGGCTGCAAAATTAATTGAAATTCACTACAAGTGTCAATAACATATTCACTGTCATTCCATAAGTAGGGTGGAGTCGGAAGAGGTGAGATATACCCAGACTAAGGTTAGATATTGTTTTCAGTAGACCATCAATTAAGAATAACGTTTTCAAATTAAAATAGGTTTGAGAACAATAATTTATATACATCTCTACTTTTGCAGAATGCAATACTTACAATGATGTTCATTCACCTTTTTTGGTTATTATGTTAGAAATTAAAGTCATTTTGTACCAGCAAACAGATAATAGTGCAGCAAGATGGAAGAACAAATTATACAGGTTGGTCCCTCTATTTTCTATGATCAGAATGTACCACATTTAATATATATGCCATTTCAATCAATTTTGGTCCCTCCATAAGTACTATATATTGAGCAGTAGTAGTACTTTTTCTTCAAGTAGCTTGAAAAATCCAATATTAATATAATGTTGGATTCAGAACCACAATTCTTTTTCCTTACTCGGGTTTCTAAATAGAAACTATTTAATTTACACCTACATTACATAAATTTTTTAAACATAAATACATGAATTGAGTTAAAGTTATTGAATTCTGTTGAATCTGTAATCATTACTGTTGCTCCGCCACGTATGTATGTGTATATGTGGAGAGAGATATATATGAGAGGAGGGAATACAAGAACCATATTATTCATTAAACAAGAAGAAATATATAAACTTCATCAATACAAAGCCTCAAATTATAACAACATATTTTGTTACATAATTAAAGTGAAGGATCACATATAGTAGTACATATTGTATCACCTTTAGATGAGTCATATCCCCCCAAAGGTTTAGTCAAAACAAACTTCACATAGCCAGCAGCAACACAATGCAAAGAGGCTTTGCAAAAAAAAGAAAAGACAATTAGTCTAGTTAGAGTTATTAATGATAGAAATTAATTATTAGAGAATACTATATAATATATCTCTTATGATTTGAGACCATATATTTGCAAATAATTTTACTTAACAAACTTACCATCCTTCCAAGTTCCAAGAACCCTTTTTCTCCTCTTGGCCACCCTTTCATCTTCTTCTTTTTGTTCTCATTTGGAGTAAATTCAATGGGATAGCCTTTAACCAATACAAAAGTAAAAAGAAGTTAGTTTAGAATGAATGTGATATTAGTTATTACATGTACACATTTTAACTTCTTTTTTTTTACATATATATTATTATTATACGAGCAGAAAACAATAGGTTCAATTGATTGGATGCAAAGTGTGCAAGTACTTGTTTCTATTTTTCAAATGCTACCCTCTATTTATACAATTTCAGTTGGATGGACAAGAGCCAAAAGGAAATCAGGATGCAACATCCAAGTGTAAATAGAATGTTAACTTTACCATATGCTTTAACAACTTGTTTGGTCAAATTTCTGGGAAGTCGAAAGTGTTTTTTATTACTTTTATTATTAAAAATGCTTATGTTATAGAGTTAATATGTTTAATTTGATCAAGTTTTTAGGAAAGGGATAAATGTTTTTGAGTAGTAACAAAAGTTACTTTTGGAGGTTGACAAATGTTTTTACTGAAGAACTTTTGAAATCTTGATCACACTAATATTGATAAAAATACTTTCCAAATTGATTAGTCAAACACAAATTACTACTCTATAGAAGTCTGATAACAAATACTTTTAAAATAACCTGATTTTAAAAGATTAACCAAATAAGCTATAGTTGTGTTAAAATAGTTTTTGTGAACTACATAAGTTGCTTAATCGTGTGATGTAATGGTGTTTTTTTTTTCTTAGTGGAGAATATTACTCACAAGGAAGCCAAAATGACTTTTTTTAAAATAAATACAAATACAAAATAAAGTAAAAGTATGAATCAAAAAAAGAAAAAAGCTATGTAGTTGGTGACTTGCTGATTCACTAAAACTACATAGTACTATACTTTCCTCCTAAGTAAACTCTTTTTTTAAAAAAAAAAAGTTTTGAAGAAAGAATATATTCTCTAATTTTATATTAAAAATATATTGAAATCCACTAATAAGAAAGACATTATAAGTTTTTTTTGGTTTAAACTATGAAAGATAAGGAATTTGTTGGATTGAATTTGGAGAAGGACAAATAGCATAAGAGATTATTTTGTTTATTGGAATATATACCCTTCATATTGTATTGGCTTAATAATATTGACGATGTTAGTAAGTTTAAATTAAAACTAACGCTCAAGTTACGACTTGTTTGATTTGGGCACTTGAATATATGATTAAGATCTTTCAGCTATCAGATATTTTTTAGGAAAAATTATCCAAATATACCTCTTATTTTATCATAATCTCTAAAATTTCCTACCATTTAAAAAAAATTAAAAATCTCTTCTCGGATACATCACTTCCCTCTCGTTAAGACATCCCTATCCCTCCCCTCTCGGATACATCTCTCCCCTATGTATCTGGGTCCTATCCCCTCTCTGATACATTCCTCCATTCTCAGATACATCCCTCCCCTATGTATCTAGATGTCTTATCCCCTCTCTGATACATCTCTCCCCTCTTTGATACATCCCTTGCCTATGTATCCAAATGTCAACTGATGTATCCGAAAATTCAGTAATGTATCCAAAATTCATAAATTATACTTTTTTTTTAATTCAAATTTGAATAAGAATATTTTCAGCCCTATTGAATAAGGCAGCCCATTGCTACTTTGAGTATTCTTTACTTAAGGCCCTAGATATGCCAGTTGGTAGCAAAGGCTTTTTGTGGCACTTCAAGTCCACTATTTGAATTACACAACTATCTAAAAATATTTTCTCCGTCCTAATATATGTGATACATTTTTTTTTAATTTGTCCTCCAAAGAATATTACCTTTTCTTATTTAACCACTATTTGATGGCATCATCTTCATTACATTCAAGTCGCACTTCAAACTTTATTGTAAAGAAAAGTTAATTAAAAGTAAGCACTAAAGTGACTTTAATAAGTACAATTTGCTTAACATAACAAAATCTTTTTTTTATTTTTTAAACTCTGTAAAAGTAAGCACCAAATTGTCTTTAACAAGGATAATATGGTAATAATAAACTTGATAGAGTCTTCTATTATTTTCTTAAAATTCATATCTGATCAAATGGTACCACATCTATTGAGACGGAGACGAAGAGAGTGCTACTTATTCTTAGCTAAAATGTAATACACACAAACACAAAACTATTAAACTTTTGGATCTACCCCAAGTAAAATAACGCGATATTATTTCTAATTAATGTGTCGTGAAAGAGCATTGCAAATTGCTATGACACTGACCTAGAACTATATATAAAAAAAAAGGTCACTTAAAATTATATTTCCTAGGTATATATTTTAATTCTCTTGTTTTGATGGAAGGCCAGTTGGATTACCTTGTAATTTAGTGAACTTTTTGACACTTATATTTATAAGTAATATATATACTCAAAAGTATTGGTTCATCTATTATTACTATTACGTTCGAGTATTTATTCATGGTTTATAATACAAATTTATAAAAGACGTCAACAAACAAACAAAAAGATTAAAAAACATACACCCTATTCCTACTTGGCTCGTGACTCTTTGCTTTTTCATAGGCCTTGAAAATTAAGTCCCAAAATGCTCATTTCATACTTGACATAGTAGTAGTTGAGCCTGTTCTGATAGATTTATTGCTTATATTTTACAAATTAAAAATTATAAGATGAAATTTTTAACATAATTCTTAATTATTTTTTTAATTTTATATAAACACTATAAAATTATTTTAAAATACTAAAAATAAATCGATTGAAACAAACTTGTAGTAATATTTTCTATATACTCCATTAAAGAGTTGCTTGTATATTCCAAATGGGGACATTCACGTCACATGACTTGCATCAAATTTTCCACCGGCCTATGTTTGTTTCCTTTAAGTTGAGAAAAGCATTATCCTGTTCCCATATCCTCTTGTTTTGTTTTTTGTTTTTTATTTGATGTATGGAGGCTATATTAGAGCTTCGATTAAATTTGATCAGGCACTGCAAAATTCATTTGTGAGTGAGGCTTTCATAAGAATTTTTTTAAATTTAAAACTCGAATCTAAAACTTATGATTAAAGGTCAAACAACTACACCACACAGCCCATGTTGATCCCATATCCACTAGCAAGGACAAGGCTACCTACTAATTAAAAGTTAAAGTAAAGGCATTAATATTGTGGAATTTCAAATTTCACAAGTAAATTTTTAAAAATATATTTAAAATGGTTCTTTATTTTTTTTACGTTAGGTTTAAATAGAATCTTATGTATTGTTTGAGTAGTTTTGATCTTTTAATTTCTTTAAAGTGAGATTTATTTTTTAATCTCTATCGAATATTTATCAAATTTTCATAGTTAAATTTTAATCCGACTGTGAAAATATAAAATATCTAACGGGAACTCATATTTGGAATACAATTTTAGTAGTTTATGTTATTTTGGTTTATTTCAATAGTCTGTAGCAATTTTTCGAGGAGCAATTTCTATTATTATTTTTTTGTCTATTTTTTGTGTCTGGTGCAGTTTTTTATGTCATAATTATTTTGATAAAAAAAATTCTGGTATTTATGATTACCTTTTCTCATGTTAAATTTAGCTATTATAGTTTGGTAAATATTAAAAATGCTCACTTTTGGTGATCTTAAATGACCATAACTGCTTAAATAATACTTAGAAGACTAATTTGAACCTATTATCAAAGATAAGGGACCATTTCTGTCACTTCTCCCAAAATTCTATAACAATTACATGAGCGGAATTTGAAACTATATGATA
>JAJONZ010015768.1:0-13936 GCA_029582445.1 Solanum paucissectum | reverse complement strand
GATTCAAAATTTGAAATTCCAATTCTCTCAGAGATAAAGTTGCCAGCCAGCTCGAAATAGTACCACTCTTCAACGGAATAATGAAGAGGACCGTTGATTTATTGAGAAGGACGATCCAAGTTCGAGATGCTTCCACCTGGCTTGGTTCGAGAACGATTGAATAAGGGAGAGGGGAGAGAACACGGTTGGGATTTTTTTGTTGTAATGGGTATTGTATTGTTGTTGTACGTTGTAATGTTTGAGAGAATTGGGTTTGGGTTGCAATTGGATAAGAGGGGCTGCTGACAGAGCTTTTGGGCTTGATTAAATGACCCAAATTTTGTTCTTGTTGTGTTGAAACAATCTGATTAGGAATAGTAGCCCAAGTGAATTTCGATTGTACCCAAATTGAATTAAATCAATGAATTTGGTCAAAATTTAAACAAGACAAAATAATATAAATTAATTAAGGATCCTCTTACTCTTAACGAAATAAAATAACTAACATGATAAAACTAAAGACTCAAAATATAAACTACACAGTTAGACAAAAATTAATTTAATAAGATATTTAAGTAAAAAATAAGAAATCTTTTTTAAATGATTTTCGAATATTTATAAAATATGCTAATTATATACAAAGTTATATAAAACATATGTATTACTTAAAAATTATAAAAATGATAAAATTAATTAAAAGTAACTTGAAAAATATTTTGAACTTTATAAAAACTAATTATTTCAAATCGTTTGAAATTTAAGAATCTCGATGATTAATCTATATTGTGGATGTCCAATATTGGGTGTCAACAAACACATATTTGCTAAATCACACTCCAAGAATGGGAGTTTTTAGCCACACATCAAGAAATAACAAAATACACCTAAAATGATAGTAAAATCAAGTGGGTATAAGAAATTAAACCTTGATTTAAGCAAAGGAAGAAGAATAGGGAAGACCCACTTCCACTTACTTATGCAAAGATCAACTGTGTACTCAAAGATTCAAGTTCTGACACACCACTACCAAAGATTCTGATGCTCGCAATACTTGTTACTTGTGCAAGTTCAAGCTCAACAAAAAGTATTTAAATGCCCTCACATAAAGAATGATTCCTCAGTCACACAAAGAGGTTAATCAATTAAATATCAAGAATCAGATGCAACGCTCACACTCAAAAAGAGTAACACAATGCATGTTTTGACCCATAGGTTTGCCGTTATTTTCCAATCGATTTTCGGTTCTGCTCACTCAAGATAAAAAAGGTCTTTCTAAGGCTTGTAATGGGGTTGAGTGCATATATATGGTCATTTAGGCTCAGTGACTTTTTTCTTATGAGATGTGGTATTCTCAAAGCATTCCCTTCTTTTTTTTTATCAATTTTTTTTCTAGTGCTTCTACGTCATCTTTTTATTCACCTCCATGGATTGCTTGGAAACCCGATTTCTTTTGTATTTTATTCCACAGTTTTTTTTTAGATTGAAGGATTTTCGTTGTTCTGCAACACCATGGGTTAAGGGGGACTTTTCTTTCACTTCTTGACTTCTCCTTTTCCTTTTCACCACACCCCCAACTCAGGCTTTTGGCCTAAGTTGGCTATTCGCTAAACCACAAATCAAGAGAATTATAGGTAGTGGATCAAATAAGGTCTAGGGTTCATCAAGGTTCTTCCAAAGAGAGGTAAGGCTCAAAGAGTGTTCAAAAGAGTTTCATACGCTCACGGGTAGGCTACAAAAGAGGTATATGTCAAATCGGGCTTGCACTCTTTAAAGTTGCCTAAAATCATTTCAAGAGCACACCTTTCTAAATCAATCAGACTAACGGAGAAAATTCTGGGTTTATTCATGCATGGTTCAAAGTAAGCTAATTACATAAGGCATCGACACTTAAGTCAAACAAGACTACACACTTTTGCTAGTGTGCAACGGTCATTACAAGAGAATCAATTCGATAAATGACTAATCACAACGGGATGCAAAGAGTTTACATATTGTATGTGCAACTTCATTTGGCCTCATTGTAGCCGTACATTCATGTTAGATCAATTGTATGCACTATTTAAGCCATTGGTATTGATCGAAACTGAGACTTAAATTCTTGCAAAAGAACAACAACTTTCAACACAAGCGGTGACAAAAAATTTCGAAAAATAATAATAAAAAGTAAAGGAAACCACAAGCTCAAACATCCACAGAAAATAGTATTGACACAATTTAAAAAAGAACAACCCAAATATATACACAAAAGACAAGTCACAAACAGCACACAAAAGTGTGGGCCTCACACCACCACAATTAAAATAGTATTTACCCTCAAATGCAAATAAAAGTATCAGAATTGGAAAATATAATAAGACAGAGAGGGGGTGAAGAAAGGTCATGTCTATGTAGTCTCTCTCTCTGTCAGGGTCTCAGTGGCTGATGGAGCAATCTGTATATGGGCATCAGTGCCCGGAGTAGCCTCAGACTGAATAGAAGTGCCAGATCCACTAGGAGCTGTTGTGGATGTCTCAGTCGGCAATGTCTAGATCACCGGCTGCACAATCGTCTCAATAAGATCTGGCAAGTCTCTGAATATTCCCTCATCTCTGCTCTCATGTGTATCCTCAGCGTACACTGATATCAACTCCTCATCGGTCTCTGCATCTGACTCTGCATATGCTGCGCCGTCCCCCGGCACATGTTCGGTGGTCCCAGAAGCATCCTCATCATCTGCCCGCTCTATTAGTGAAGTGAAGTCAGTAGACTTAAGGTAGTGTACGTCCTTTATCAAACTCACAATCTCAGCTTTTAAAGTTATCACCTCAAAAGCGGCATCGACAGAGGTCTGAAGTGGGGTAAGTGCTGCTAGTATGGCCCTGTCGATCATCCCTAGAATAGACCTCTCCAGTCGGGTAGCTCTCACATCAGCTGAATAGGCCAACTGCCCCATCTTCAGGATTATGGCCTGAGTAATCCTGGCAAGGTGGGAGGATGACGAAACACCTGGAACCTGTGAGGACGAAGAAGAGGGAGATGGTATACCTGAGGGCTCAGAGGCTGAGGTGGACGAAGGTGTCTCTGTTGATAATGAGTCAACATTGACCTCTGGAGAAGTATCTGTTGGGGCTGCTCTTCTCTTGTCATCCTCCTCTCGTGTAAATTCTGTATCTATACGCCGGATATCAGTGGAGGAAGACGGAGTGACATTTATATCGCTAGCAGGATCTCGGGGTACTCCAGCACACCGGCATAACTCAGTAATCAGAACAGGAAATGGCAGGGATGTCAGTGTCTGTTTGGCTCTCACAGCCATCTCCTGTGAAACCAACAGTCCCAGGTCGATCCACCTCCTGGCTATAATAGAACCAAGGCAAGCCGCCTTAGGATGACGCAAAATGGACTCGTTCTGGGATGGTATGATAGTGCTGCTGATGAAGCCAAACCAATAACGGGAGACGATGTTCATATCCCTCTTCTCAATAGGAGATCCCGCATCCAACCACCTCGGGGTGATGTCAGAAATCATCGGAGCTAACCAACCCTTCAAATCATCCAGGGACGGAACGATAGGCAAACCCTGGTATGGCAATGATGAGTGCAGCGATCGCCCCAGTATAGCATTAATATGCTCGCTGTGACACTCTACCTCCTTGCCTCTAACCATAATCGACTTCACCGGTCGGAACTCACTAGCCTTTTTCTTATTTTTTGGGACCAACTCCCCATAGGCTAAGTAGAATTCTCGGACCCAGGAAGGAATGTAAGGGGCCCATGGCCTAGTGAACTGCTCGAACTCATGATACTTGAGCGTGTCAAGCACCTCAGTATGCTTACCTTCCAAACCCTCCACAGATAGTAACTTTTCTTCTAGAATGGTTCGTAAACCATCGCCTTTCAATTTGTTCAGCAATCTGGGTGAAGGTGGAGCTACGGGGAGCGCAGGGGATACTGAAGGTGGTACCGGGGCTAGAACTGATTCAGTGGTCGATGGAGTTGCGATTGATGAAACTCTAGTAGGTTTTGATCGAGGTCTATTTCTGAGCCTATTCTGTCGGTGAATCAAGAGTTGTTCATCTTCCAGCTCAGAAAAATCTGGCTCAATAGCTGACCCTTTTCTAGCGATATGTTTCTTTCGTTTGCCTTTATCTCCCGGTGGGAGATCTTGCTTTCTTTTCTGTGAGGGACATGATCCTTCTTCATTGATCGTAATGCCCTTTGCCTTTTTCTGAGGTGGCGCATTTAAGTTTGTGCGTACCATATCTGCAAAGGTTTGTGATTAGTCAGAAGAACAATCACACTAAAATACAGAAAATCTGAATTAGAAAGGTCCACTGATCAGTCGGCGAATCGCCAAATCTCTTTGGCGAGCTAGGTTGAATTCGCCGAAGGGATAAGCTTGAAATCTAGGCAAATGAGCGATGAAAAAGTCTAAGTGGCGAGACGCCGACTACTTTCGGCGATAACGAAGTTGTCCACCAAAAGATACAGTGAAAGAGGGTAAAGGGGGAATGCAAAGGGCGGTCAAAAGATCTATTAGCGAGTCACCGACTACCTTCGGCGACCACGGACATGGCCGCCGAAAGTTACAGATCTCTCAGCACTATGGACATGAATAAAGGGCAATCTAAGACCAGTAGGCGAACCGCCGAATTGTTTGGCGAGCACGATCCAGCTTGCTGAATGATTCGACATGCCTATTTTTCAACCCACTTCTTAGAATTGACTTTACAAGCCCTAGAAACGAAATCTAAGCATGCATACACGCGATTCACTCAAGACCCATACTTCCCATCATCCCGGAATACTCAGACTTCTTCTGGTCCTGCCTAATTTTAGCCATTTAACTACGATTACCCTTAAGAATGTCGTCACCCATTCATTCATTGAGCAATTTTCATTTAGCGCAAGTGTGGGCTGTTTAGAATTTACCCAACCAATATAACGACAATCAAGTAACACCCATTACAATCTCAATCAAATTACAGCACAAACAACAAGACATTCGACTATTAAAATATTTCAGGCAACTAATTTCGAATTACACATAGCATATCAACCTATTTCTATCAGAGAAGCCCAACACACATCATCCTGATAATAGACTTGCAGACGAGTGCAAAATTTTCAAAAATAAGTTCGGGGTTTTAGAGACTAACATTCGATGTTGATAAATTTGTTTTTGTAATGCTAGGCAGTGTTTTATTTAAAAAATAAGAAAAGGTTTTAGAAAGTCGCCACTTAATTTTTAAGAAAAAAATCAAGAAAACTATTTTTTCAAAAGATTAAAACAGAAATCTAATGAAAATGTTAAAGGGGGTTCGGGGTTCACATTAACATTTCGAGAAGGGTTTAAAAGCACCCGAAATGCCCACTAACACGCGGTTATCCGATAATTAACTATTTGGCTAATACTTTTAAAAGATAAGCTTGCTTAACAACTTTAGGAAATTAACAATTTAAGAGTTTAAAATAACTAAGGGGGGAAAGGGGAAATGTTATAAGGATAATATTTAAGTAAATATTCTAAAGTCAAATAAAAATAAATATTTGTTTAATTTTTAATAGCTACCACAAAACAATTATTCTTTTGGGGAATTGAATTTCAAAAACCTTAAAATTATTAGCAAATATTAGCAAGTAAACAACCAAGGCATCTGAATGGTAAAAGGAAAGAGATTTGGGCCAAGTCTGATTTTCTGTCCGCTTGGGTCAGTACTTGGGCCTAATTTCGTTTTGGGCCTTTGGCCCAATTTTTCACCTGTCCTAAATTCTAACAAAATAATAGATAAGTGGGATTAGGCCCAAAAGTAACAATATATAATTTGAATTAAGAGTGGGCCTTTGGCCCAATCTTTTCAATTTCTCGATATGTTTGCTTCTTTCAAATTCGGGACCTGTTCGTCGACTTTTATGGCTGACTGACCCAGAGAAAAGGAATTTTAGCCTTTATAGCTCTTCCGAAATGCAAGACTGGAAAGATGAGTTCATGATGAACTCAAGGCAAATTTCACATGCAACACAAAGGAAATAAGGATTAGTATTCGAAAGTAATATTTTAAAAGACACATCTAAATGACAATGGAGATTAATAAGTTGCAAAAATAATAAATGCATCAAAGTGAATACAACATTCAAGCTAAGCCAAATAAATTAATCAAGTTATGACAACATAAGAAAATAAATAGCAGTGACTATGAGCTCAAAAATCAAGTAGTAATCAGGGCTTTCAAACTAGGAGTAATTATCAACCTAATCTAATGACTCTTGCACAATGCACACCAACAAGCAACAAGAAAGTCAATGATTCGATAAGATAATATATATATATATATACACAAATAGATTTCTCCGCTTAAGCTATCGATCATGTAATGCTAAAGACAAACAATTTTTAAAAATAAAGCATATGAAATAAGGCACCTAGCTAGAACATATGAATAAAGCAATTAAAAAATACTTGACTCTAAGTCATGGCTAGACCCAATTATTTATGACCTTTTAAAAAAAGACAAAAGAATTCCACTGTTAGCAAGAGAAAACCTTTGCTAATCATCTTATGACTTAATAGGGACGAGAAGGAATTTAATACAAGACAGAAAGTGACAAATTCCACATTAGACTACCAAAAATCCTAACACAGGGAAATTCCTAAGTACAACATATATAATGACAGTAAAAAGTTCAAAAGGAGAATAAGCATTGGCATAGCAAAAGAAAGCTCACATTATGAACAAGCAATTAACAAACAACAAGATTCCAAAGTATAAAGAGATAGAGAGGGAGCATGTTGCACACTAGACAAACATCACACTTTATGCAATAATCGATACCCGATTTATCCATGGAAACCTAAAGCTAACAACTTATCATGCTAAAGGGTCAAGCTAATTCACTTGAAACAAAAAGAGGAAAATGGCTACAATCTAAAGGCCTAAACAAAATGACATCGCTATTCAAACTAAATATGCTAAACGATAGCATAACTAGCATAAATAATGTTCGTAGAAAACAGCATGGTTGGACAATGACACCGAATGAATAACTCGACTAATCAATAAGTAAGAACTAGAAAGAATATCTACAGATTTAAACAAAGGCAGGAAAATTGTTTTCTGAAAAAGGCAAGGGTCACTCTAGCTAAGCCGAAACTTTACGAAGACGGAGCTATGAACACAAAATCACGAGTTAAACCAAAATAGGTATGGACATTAAATTAACGACTAACATTATATCATATGAACGAAAATAAGAACAAACAGTGCGAGGTCGAAATGATGCAACCTATTCACTCATCATTTAAACTAAATGTGAATCTAACCTTCTCAAGCAACGTGAGGCAGGGATTTCGTTAATTAAAGACTCACAATCAAGTTAGCGCATATAACGATCAATATATATCCCAAGATAGCTTTACTAATATTTCACCCGCCCAAGACGCGAAATCACATAGGAGTATATGCATCACATCAACAACACCATAAACCCAACTACATATATTAGTAGACCACCCTCAGAACAGAGGTCTTCCAACATCAAAAATTGAGAAAAGAAAAGAGATGAAGAGAATGTTATTGGGAGAGAGTAGTGTTACCTTTTTCGGGCAGCGAACAGGAACCAAGAGCTAGCAACGACTTCACCACTACAAGAACTTGACCCCTGACAGCAAATAGGGAGTCTGGACAGAAATTCGAGCAGCTATCTTAAGTTCGAATGAACTTGTGATAGATCTATGGATAGCATCAAAAGGAAAATAAAACAAAGTTTTTAGACGAGTTAACCTCTCTATTTCAGAGTGTATTTCATATGTATTCAGACTACTTCTTCTTAAGCTATTCTTATATTTTTGCTAAAACCTCTTCTAACTCCAAAATCTCCTCCCAATAATGGGGAAGGATGAGGTATATATAGAAGGAATTTAGGGTAAAAAATGGTGGAAATCGATGAAATCCCATTTGAAATTCGAATTTCAAATCTTTAAGAGATAAGGTGCCAGCTTGAGTTGGTACAAATCTCCAACGGAAGAATGAAGATAGCCATCCGATTCAAGGAGAAAGGACGAAGGAAGCGAGAGATTGCTCCACATGGATTCGAGTTCTGGACTCGGGTCGAGTTCTGGACTGAATTCGCGACTGCTGGGCTCGCGATTGGAGCGTTTCTGGACTTCGATTTGCAGTGAGGAGGAGACGCTGGCAGGGTCAGGCGGCTACTGTTTGTACGTTGTCATGTTGTTGTTTTGGTGTTGAATGCTATTGTATTGTATTGGTTGGGCTTGGGTTAAGGAATTATTGAATTGGGTCGGCTGAATTTGGAGTTTTGGGTTGCTGGAGGAAATGGGAATATTGGCCTAAAATGGCCCTTAAATATAAGTCAAAAGACTTGGTGAAAAAATGGTTATCATTGTATTATAAAAACTTAGCCGATTTGAATTTAATTAGGATAGATTCGGCTAGTAATTAAATAAGACGAATTGATGTTAATTAGTTAATGAGTTTCTTAATCTTAACGAAATAAAGTAATTTACTTAATTATAAACTGATAACTCCAAAATATAAGTATTAACTAACTAAACCAATCAACCAACTAGTTAAGTAAGATTAAAATATTTTTTGAGACGATTTTTGAATATTTATAACATATACCAATTATATATATATATATATACTTATTATTTAAAATATTATAAAAGGCTAAAATTCTTAAACTAACTTTAAAAAATATTTGAATTTTATTAAGTCAATCTTATCAAATCGTTTGAAATTTAAGAAGCTCGATAAATAATTTATATTGTGGACGTCCAAAATTGGGTGTCAACAGACTGTAAAGGAATCCAGTCCTACACACTAATTTTTTAGTGGAAAGGTAAAAATCTAAGAAATGTACCTTTGGTGTGATTTTGAGGAGTTTGAAACGAGGGAAAGTGAGAGATTCAAAGATTTGACCTTTGGTTTTTATACAACCGTTCAGTTCACGGCCATTCGGCGATGTTAGTTTTGTCACCGATCAACTCGGTGATGCGCCGAACGCATAATCATCTCACCGAGTTTTTCAAGACATCCCTTATTTTGGGGCCACAACGGCGGATTAAATTAGAATCACCGATAGGTTCGGTGATTCGCCAACCGGCTCCTTGGCTCGCCAACTTGCACTTTTCAACACCTTCCTCACTTTAACCTACAAAATCAGCACACCGTTATTCAAACAGAATAACTTAAAGCAACATCACTTTGGGTTGCCTCCCAAGAAGCGCCTTAGTTTACGTCATGGCACGACGCAAGTCCTGTCTCATTCTCCATTTTTGGGGTTGGCCCTAGTGTCACTAGGTTCCCCCAATATGTCATTTGGGTGGAGATGAGTCACTGCAAAACTCAGGAGTGACCTGATTAGCTGGATTGATCTAGAGTGAGATCCAATCATTTGATTCAGCACTTCAATATTCTCCTTCATTTCTTCCAACACCCGATCTTGATCGGTGATCTTTTGGAGAATGATTCGAAATGTGTCCTCGACACGATTTTTTCCCCCATCTCTAGACTTTCTCTGCTCATGAGGGGGTATATACCTCCCCTTGTTGTTGCATAGAACTTCCACCACTGAGATTTTGGTGGCCAAATCATTTAGCTGAGATGTCAGTGCGGTCAGCGTTAGGTCCTTTTGGACTCCTTGGCTCATTTCAACCAATTTGCCACTACTTTGTTCAGCCGTGCTCATCTAAATGGACAACTCAACGAAAAATAAAACAATAAGTAAAGTTAGTGACACTACAACTAAGAAGAACAAAAATTATACTAATCTAAGAATTCTCAAATAACACCACTCCCCGGTAGCGGCGCCATTTTGATGCTTATCGTGACCAACGACACTTACCTATGGTACGAGTGTCTACGATCGTCGATAATATAGTAACCCAACTAGAGGTTGGGGTCGTGTCCCAAGGGAGTGATTTTGAGAATTAATAGAAAAATAAAATTTAGTTCTAACTAGTCGTAGCTAAAGACATTAATGATTAAAAACATAGTAAATTAAAGGGGGTGATACAAAAGTGTCAAATATCAATTGGGGATTTTGTCACAAGTAGTAGAAACAACAAAAATAACAAGAAAATCAAGTATGGGAAAGAGTTCTTGGGGTGTGACCGCAATACAAGTTGAGATAAGTAGATGGGTACATACTTTTGATAGAAAATTTGTAAGATAATAGTGACTAGGCTAAGCTTTAAATGGAAATACGTTCCCTCTCGGGCAACTTACCCCGTTTCAAATGCGTTCCTCTCGGACACCCATTTGCCGCATGAAGACTAGCCTACGCCTTACCCCACTCACTCTCTTGAGCTGAGTGTTAGGATATGGGACTAGGGCTCACCCTCTCTAGCTGAACCTCATGTCGACCCACTCCTTAGGCCATCAGTCTAGTGGTCTTGGTTTCGCGACCTCCCTCTCGGGCAAGTCGTAAACACATGGGTGGCTTTGTATTTGCAACTACAAACCCATTAGATTAAACCACAACCACAAGGTGAAATCACCATTAAACTACATCAAACCTATCAGCAAGCAAGACCCAACAATAATATCAACACATATTTGCTAAATCACACCCCAAGAATGGGGGTTTTTAGCCACACATCAAGAAATAACAAAATACACCTAAAATGATAGTAAAATCAAGTGGGTATAAGAAATTAAACCTTGATTTAAGCAAAGGAAAAAGAACAGGGAAGACCCACTTCCAACTTGGGGAAGATGAACTCATTTCTTCAAGTTACCAAAATCCTCTCCAAACTTGAGAGAAAAATACCAAAAAGTACTATTCTATTGTGAAAATTATAATTAATGTTCGACTCCCCTAAAATTAATAAATATTTTAGTATTTATAGACTACATAAAATAGTGCTGGCGGATTATTCGGTGAGGTTAGTCGGAATCACCGATTAACTCGGCGATTCGCCCTTTGGTGTAGTTCGTCGCCGTCTTGCACTAGCCTTCAGTATCGTCGTGCTCTGTGTCGTTGGGCGACATAGTACTGCTTCGCGGATCTATTCGGCAAAACGCCGACTGCTCCTTTCATCGCCTTTTTTATCCTGCTCCTTCAGGGCTTCGCGTACTTGAACAAAAGGAAGAGTGCGTCCCTTCGGCGAATTGCCAAGTATGCTTGGCGATGCTCAGGCTTCAACTTCTTCGTTCTTTTCAGCCTTTTTGTTCCTTTTTGCGCCTAAGTGTCCATGCTTCCACTAAAACTTCAAATACCTGAAACTTAAGAGTTTTCATCAGATATTGAGACAAAATAAGCATTTAAGGACACTATTTCTATCAAAATATAGCCCTAAATGAGTCCAATTTGTGGACTCATCACGCCTCAATGAAGTCATCACAATACTCGAGTGATAATTTTTTTTTGTATATACTCTTAACTAACAACAAAGTTATTCCCAATAACCACCAAAGTTGATCGTACCCATGTCTGCAACATGTTATCAAGGACTTTGACACAAACATCAGGATGAATCCTTTCTCACATAACCATGATAAAATCCTAAATCAAAACTCGCCACAATTAGAGGCGAACCTGAACCAACCAAAACACACTCATAATACCCAAACAATCTTAGTTCTTATATACATCTCCATCTCACAACCCAAATTTCCATAAGCTTAAGTTATAAAAATTTGATCCTTAGACATCAGATACTCATCGAGGGATATGTCCAAGCATACAAACCCTCTAACAACACTATCGAAATGCTAGATTTAGTAATTGTGATCGTAAATTACCCTTAAGAATAGTAGAATTGGACCCAATGATCCCTACATTCAACCACACATAATTGATACATGACCTTGACGACTAGAGGAATATTAAGATTGGCGTACAACCACAAATAAGCATGATAACTCTTCTATTAATTCTCATAAGCAAGGTGGTACATGTAAAACCACTGAAATACTTTAACAACTCCAATACAACACCACATAAGTCATCTGAAATAACCACGTTTTCCCAAATCATCCCACTGGATCAAGAGAACATCGTAAGATCGGTACACTTGATCCAACACTAGGGATCCATCCTCAAAAGTGAAATCACACGTGATCATACTCACCACCATGTACAAAATGAAATAGATGGTCACGTAAGAATTTTATAGAATAACACTAAAGGTTTTCCTCTAAAGAGTCGATACCAGTCATTTCTATTGAGTTGACTCCACATACTCTTCACATCATTCCACTGAAGTCCACACTCTGAATACTAACAACCATCATGAACACTCCAATCATTTACCTTACTATAAACCCACACTTTTAAGTGAAAACCTTTCTTTGGTACTTAACAATCAACAATAATAAATTTTTCGACTCAACCCAGGTGTAAGTCCTTTCAAATGCTCAATACCGGATACAATTGATCGTTTCCCACATTGCCAATTCATATCTTGACAAAATATATCTCCACGAATGTAAACTTATAATTAAAAATATGAACTGTAAATTCAACTGTATAACACAATCTCCTTATCTATCAACATTAGCTTGTACCTTGAAGATTTTTATGAATTCATGGATCTTCGCTTATCATTGATCGCATCTCCATCGATCTTACAATATCCTTCGCTAAAAATT
Source organism: Solanum paucissectum (assembly GCA_029582445.1). NCBI lineage: Eukaryota > Viridiplantae > Streptophyta > Magnoliopsida > Solanales > Solanaceae > Solanum > Solanum paucissectum. Next base: position 1,361 of record JAJONZ010015768.1, on the reverse strand, counting down.
CCATCGTACTCATTACTAAACTCAAAACAAAACCAAAGCACTTATCATCATACTCGAGCTAATGTCTGTACACTCATTTCTCAAGTCTTTTCCAATAGTTTTTAACCAATCTAATTGACCCGTGACATTATTACCATAGCCACAGCAAAAAGAATGAAATCACTCATCTCTGAACCCAATTATCTACCCCTCTGAAGATACATCTTTAGACTTTGCAATCAAATAAAATATTCTTTCTCTCGCCTCTCTCTAAAGGTATTACGACATCCCACTATTTTTTCTTCATTATGACTCTAGCTCTTTTAAATTTGATTAGAGTGGTGTCCCACCATCTCTTAAAACTTTCCATACAACCACGTTACTCACCAAATATTAGAAAACCACAACCTTAGATACTCACAAGTCGTAATTACTGTACAAATTTCACTTAACCAACAATCTTATTATATAATTGCATCCCTTCACAATCCACCACGAACTCTTATTACCATTATGCTCCGTTAGCCCTGGATGTTACTGCGAATTCAACCTTTTATCGACATGACACCTCAAACTCAGGTGCACTGTCACGACCCAAGTCTACACCCTAGACGTGGCCGACACTCGAGAACTATTGTTGGTCCCCGAGCGAACCCTCATCCTGGCTGACTACAAGTGGAAGACTAACTTAAGCATGCAAAAGCTTAAAATTGAAATAAAAATCATGAAACTTACAAATCTTTAACTCAAATGAGTAACTCCGAATAAAAATAGAATATTATTCAACTCGCCATAAAATAGGTAACTTAAGTCTTTAAAACATTTAATAAAATAAATGAATAATACAGACTTCTCAACTACACTGACTATCTATGAAGCCTCTAACTGATAAAGATGGAAGTCGGCACAAGACCCACGACATCCTGACTAAACTGAAAAGTAAATGAAATCCTCCGGAAATAAGGAGGCTCACCATAGCTAACTCGAACTCTTGGATGTATCAACGAATCTCCTGTTGATGATCATGAATACATGTGTCTGCATCATGAGAAGATGCAGGCCTAATGGCTCAGTACGTAGAATGTACGAGCATGTAAGGGGAATTCTAAAACATAAACATAAGCTTGAACTTTGACAAAAAGGAAACATAGGCTTGAAAGAATCTGAAAGAAACTGAAGAACTTACCTGGCTCTACTCAACTCAACATAACTGAACTAATTTCAATATAAAGCAGTTTAATACAAGTGCAATATAAAGAAAAAGGAAAACTGTTTAAAACATGATGTTAACTCATAATCATAATATCATAAAAGACATACCATGCTCCCTCTCAAAGTCTACTTGTGCAATGCATGAATGAAGTCCCATACCCCCATTCATA
>JAJONZ010015767.1:0-17626 GCA_029582445.1 Solanum paucissectum | reverse complement strand
AACAACATCATATCATCATATCATATAGGAATTTAATCCGCAACATCACTATGCTCAAAACTCTTTACTTCACATAAGTATAGGAGGAACTACCTTCTCCATATTCAATGAGCATCAACATATATATTAAGCAATCAACAAGACATTTCTTTAACAAGACGACATCAAGCATGCTCATTACAACTCTCATGAAGACATCATCACACAACATCTATGGGTGCAATTTCAACCATGCTAAACAAAATTCATGAAAATTCAAAATACAACTTAAGCATGAATTGTCACAAAAATATACACATACAAGGAAATCATGTCATAATCATCAACACACATGATTTTCAATTTATACCAAATTAAGAGAGACTACTAACCTCAACTATGGGTAGGAGTAGGAGGAAAAATATGAGGGTAGCGGGACTTCATGTCGGCCTCGGCCTCCCATGTTGCACCCTCAACTAGGTGGTTTCTCCATAGGACTTTTACGGAGGCAATCTCTTTATTCCTCAACTTCTTAACTTGACAATCTAAGATTTCGACCGGAACCTCTTCATAAAGAAAGGTTCTCATTCACCCCTAAACCTTCTAGAGGGAGATGGACACCGGGTCACCTATACACTTCTTTAACATAGAAATATGGAACACCGGGTGAACCGAGGCCAATTCGATGGGCAATTTCAACTCATAAGCGACCTTTCCGACACGCTTCAAGATTTCATAAGGCCCAACATACCGGGGGCTAAACTTCCCCTTCTTACCAAACCTCATCACCCCTTTCATAGGTGAGATCTTCAAGTAGACCCAATCACCTACTTCGAATTCAAGATCTCTCCTTCTATTATCGGCATAAGACTTTTGCCGATTTTGAGCCGTTTTCAACCTATCCCTTATAAGTCGAACTTTTTCCGTAGCCTCATAGACTACCTTTGGACCAAGAAGAGCAAATTCACCCACTTCAAACCACCCAACCGGAGATCGACACCTTCTACCATAAAGTGGTTCAAAGGGTGCCATAGCAATACTCGAGTGGTAGCTATTGTTGTAGGAAAATTCTATCAAAGGTAGGTGGTCATCCCAATTACCTTTGAAGTCAATGACACACGCTCTCAACATGTCCTCTAGGGTTTGGATGGTGCGTTCCTCTTGACCATCCGGATGTTGCATTGTTGATCACACTTGTTGTAAATGAGGATATATGATTGATGAATGCCATGCATCATGACTTGGTTGTATGATTATGAGAATGTACTTGTAATTGTGATTGTGATTGTGGCTTGTTGAATGGATCAGGTGTTGCGTTCCGACACACTAATTTGGATCGGTTGCCACATTCCGGCATAATTATGGGATCAGTTGCCATGTTCTGGCGTAAACATTGGATCGGGTACCATGTTTTGGTATGCTAATTGTTTCGGTTTGGGTTCCATGAGAGGACCAACGACTTGTCATAATTTTGTATCTTGAGAAATGTGAAGTTGTTCGTTGTTCGTAAATGTTGATAATATTGTATATGTTCGATATATGCATGTGATTATATTATAATCTGGTGATCTAAAACAACCTTCTGGTGATATAGTGTATATAAATTGATAGCTAGATTTATTTAGACTTTCGATATACATAGGTCTAACGCAAATACAAATTGTTGAATTCACTTAATGTAGCTTTGTAGGTATAACATTTTATGTGAGTTTTTTCTTATGAATACTCTTGTTAGAATTTATGATTTTAAATTTATTAAAAGAGTGATGTTAAAATCTCATATAAGCCAGTTTTTCAAAAAAAAGCTAATTCCAATGTTATTGAAAAACTTAATAGGCTTGTGATCCCACAGAAATATGCAACAAAGTGTGTCCTCCAATCCAAGATGAGGAGATGATCTTTTATTATATATCAAGGAGATTATGAAAGTTTAGAACAAAAAAAATTGAGAAAATTGCATAATTCTTATAAATTAGTTCCTAAATATCTTAAAATGTCGGAAAAAAGGTGAGATTGTACCTACTAATCCACAACTCCCTACAGAGTGTTCCGTAAAGGTTTTGCAAAAAAAAAAGTCATCTAAAAGTCTTATCACCAAAATATTCATAGGATAACACACAAAAACTAAGATTTTTGTTTGGGTGCTCCGGGCGCTAGATCCATGGGTTAATACACACGAAAATTCGGGGAATTTGGGCGATTCTTAAAAAAAGGCTTGTCAATGCGGAAATAGCGTTAAAAATGGTGTGTGAATACCTGAAGGTTCCCCAACTCATTACGGATATGTGTTTTGAGAAACTTTTTGGGTGCTCCAGACGCCATATCCATGGTCATTAAAATACGAAAAAATGGGGTATTTGGGCGAATCTTAAAAAAATGCTTGTAAATGTGGAAATGGACGTTAAAAATGGTGTGCGTATACGTGAAGGTTCCCCAACTTATTACGGAGGCCTCATAATTTTTTTTGAGGAAAATATTTTGGTGCTCCGGGCGCCAAATCCATGAGCTAATAAACACGAAAAATCAGGATATTTAAGCGATTCTTAAAAAAGGGCTTGTATAGGCGTTAACAAATGGTGTGAGTATACATAAAGGTTCCCCAACTCATTACGGAGGTCCTCATAAAGTTTTTTGAGAAAAAAAAATTGGGTGCTCCGAGCGCTAGTTCCATGGGCATTATACACACGAAAAATCAGGGAATTTGGCGATTATTGAAAAATCGCTTGTAAATGCGGAAATGGGCGTTAAAAATGATGTTAGTATACGTCAAGATTCCCCAACTCATTAAGGAGGTCCTCATAGTGTTTTTTTGAGAATTTGTTTGGGTGTTCCAGGCGCCAGATCCATGGGCTAATATACACGAAAAATCGGGGAATTTGGGCGATTCTTAAAAAAGGGCTTGTAAATGCTGAAATGAGGGTTAAAAAAATGGTGTGAGTATATGTGAAGGTTACCCAACTCATTACAAAGGTCCTAATAAAGTTTTTTGAGAAAACAATTTTGGGTGCCACGGGCGCCAGATCCATGGGATAATACACACAAAAAAATGGAGAATTAGGGCGATTCTTAAAAAAAGGCTTGTAAATGTGGAAATGGGCGTTATAAAATGATGTAAGTGTACGCGAAGGTTTCCCAACTCATTACGTAGGTCCTCATACAACGTTTTGAAAATAAATATTTTTGGGTGCTTCGGGCGACAGATCCATGGGCGAATATACACGAAAAATCAGGCAATTCTTTAAAAAGGGTTTGTAAATACAGAAATGGGCATTTAAAAAATGGTGTGAGTATACGTGAAGGTTACCCAACTTATTACAGAGGTCCTCATCAAGGTTTTTGAGAAAAAAAATTTAGGTGCTCTGAGTGCTAGATCCATGAAGCCACACACGAAAAATCAGAGAATTTGGGCGGTTCTTAGAAAAGGGCTTGTAAATGCGAAATTGAGTGTTAAAAATGGTGTGAGTATATGTGAGGTTCCCCAACTAATTACGGAGGTCTTCATCAAGTTTTTTGATAACAAAATTTTTGGTGCTCCTAGCGCAAGATCTATGGGCTAATACACACGAAAAATTGGAGAATTTGGGCGATTCTTAAAAAGAGCTTGTAAATGAAGAAATGGGCGTTTAAAAAATAATGTTAGTATACGTGAAGGTTCCCCAACTAATTACGAAGGTCCTCATAAAGTTTTTTGAGAATTGGTTTTTGGGTGATCCGGGCACCAGATCTATGGGCTAATATACACGAAAAATTGGGGAATTAGGGCGATTCTTAAAATAAGGCTTGAAATGCAGAAATGGGCATTAAAAATGGTGTGATTATATGTGCCCCACTAATTACGGAGATCCTAATAAAGTGGTTTTGAGAAAAGAAAATTTGAATGCTGATATATCATGAATTTACGGTATTTTTAATACATTTCACTTAAGAGTTGTGTGTGTCTAGAGCCATTTTGTATTGGTATTAATGTGTTTTTGTCTTGTTTGCAGGAAATAAGTTTGGACGTGGAAGTACAGAAAAACAACTGAAGAATGTTGCAGAAAAAGTCATCTACGGACGTGACCCACGGACCGTAGGTCCAGTCACGGTCCGTAGGTGGTAAGCATAGATGGACAGGCAGTTCTTGAAGGAAAATCAGCGAATTCTTGACCAAATGTGGAACCACGATTACGATTGACGGACCGTAGGTCAACCTACGGGCCATCCTGCAGCTCCGTCAAATGCTTTAGAGAAGGGGGTTCCAGTACCTGATTTCAAAAGTTGAAGTATGGAACTATGGAGGGGGTTCCATGGATTGTGGATCGAACCACAGTCCGTCCTTCTGATCCGTGGATTGTTACTGAGAGGGGGAGATTTTGAGCTGTGGAAAATTGCCTAAGTCCCAAACCACGGAAGGGACCTACGGACCATAGGTTAGTCTACGGTCCATAGGTCAGTGTCACAGATCGAAACCGCGTCCAAAAACTTTATATCCTTATTTCATTTCCTTTTTATTTGGGACATGTTTTTTTATATATAGGGCATGTAAACCTCGGTTTTGGGGGTTAGACACTACTACTTTAGTTCTATTTTTTGGCTTTGGAGATTAACTTGCAATTCTAGCAATTCTTGATTTCCTAAGTTTGTTTTGAAGATTTTAACTTTGCAATTCAAGTTGGGTTTTTGGATTTCTTCTACTGTAATAGTAAGTTCATGAATTCTTCTTATACAAATATGAATTGTGTTCTTGCTATTATGGGTAACTAAATCCACAACTAGGGTTGTGGGAACTATGAGCGATTAACAAAGTATGAATAGTAACTAAGTAATTCTTGAATACTGTTAATGCATGTATTAATAATTCTTTCGTTTAGAAGTCTTTTTAACGATGGCCAACGTTAGAACTCGCCTTATTGCTACTTGCCGGACAAAGGATGTAGTTAATAAGAAAAGAATTATCAACATAGATTTAGTGTGATACTATCTAATAGTCTAATGTCAATTGGTGCGAGGGTGAAAACTAAGCCATACATTGATGTGATGTCTAATATGAGGTTAAGATAACGGTTAGTAAATTATACACACGTAACTGGACCAAGGTGCGGGGTGAATTTCTCTATCTGTCGGACCAAGGATTTAGAGATACATAACTTATCACTTTGCATGTAATACACTGGGAAAGGATTACTTTTACTAGGATTACCGCGTTATGAGCTTATGGGGAACATGTACACCCTAGTTTCTCTCTCACATTGATAACAACAAAGTTTGAATCTTGCTCACTTGTTCTCTAAACAACAATCAATTATTTTTTACACAAACCCTCCCCCATTACTTACTTGTCTCGGAAATAAGTTGACTAAACGAATATAATCATGAGTTAAGTTTAAGTCTAAACCATATTCCTCGTGGGATCGACTCCAACCTACAAGTTGGGTTATTTACTTGACAACGATCGCTTATACTTCTTTAGGGAGGTGTAATTTGAGAGTATAAAATTTTGGCGCCGCTGCCGGGGAATAAGGCTTTTAGATTAAGTTTAACTGCATTATTGAACTTTAGTCAATTATTTCCTAACTTTACTTTTTCTTTTGTTTTTGTTTCTCTGATGTTCCTACTCTAGTGTATGCCAAGTACACGGAGTCAAGGTGAACCACTGACTCCTTACGATCCAGAATTGAACAGAACTTTCCGAAAGATAAATAATCAAGGGGTCCCAGCCAATCCTACGGGAGGAAATCTAGGTGATGGAGTTGAGTTGCAGCCTCCTAGCGTTGATAATGAAAATTTTGAAAATCAAGGTGGTAATTTATTGGGAGATGCATTGAGGGTACAAAATCCACTAGAACCGAGGCTGCGTGATAACTATAGGGTCGACTTCAATACCGCTGAATCTGAAGGACCTATTGTTCTACCTTCTCTACCTCTGGGGCATACATTTGTGGTGACGAGCACTCTGATGCATATGCTTACATCGAGGGGTTTGTTCTCTGGTATGGCATCATAGGATCCACATGGGCATATGGCCAAGTTGAGGAGTGTTTGCAAAAGTTGTGTGGGTCGACCGGATTTAGACATGGATGTCATTGGGTTGAGAGTCTTCCCTCTATCATTGACCAGAGATGTTGTTGTATGGTTAACTGAGCTTCTTTATAACTCAATTCACACATAAGATCAATTGCGTAAACTGTTCATGGCAAAATACTTCCTAGTGCCAAAAAAGTTGAACCACAAAGATATACTCAACAACTTCGTAGCACTGCCTGGAGAGTCTGTGAGTAGTTCGTGGGATCATTGCTTTAATAAGAAGTGTTCCAAACCACCATATTGATGATGAGTCACTGAATGAGTATTTCTATAGAGGCCAAGATGACAATGGTAAGGCCATGCTTGATACTATCGCTGGAGGATCATATGGTGAGTGTACTTTTGAGGAGATCGCTGAGAAACTGGAGAAGATTTCCCGAAACAATAAAACATGGAGCACTCAAAAGTCAGACATTGGAAGAAGCACTTTTGCATTTCAATCTACACCTAGTCAATCTGCCGATGACATTCGTGAGGAGATGGCTCAGATGAGGACAAAACTTGGGTTGGTGTTAAAGCATGTGAGCAGAGGTACCAAAAAGATAAATGCTGTGAATTATTTGACTAAAAATACACCACCGATTGAGGAGTGCTACTATGAAGAGGATACTTATGTAGTGAATGATCAGATGGGGGGTTTTCGAGACAACACCCAAGGTTCCAAATGGGAAAATTGGCGTCAAGGTCAAGGACATCAAGGTCGGAACTATGACAACTACAACCGAGCGGGTCATTTTGTCCGGGATGGGAACTACAATCGCGACAACAACTACAACCGGAACAACTATGGCAACCAAAATGATAAGGGTGGGCTATATGTTCCTCCTTAAAATCAGGAATCTGGTAATAGAGAAGTTGGGGGTAGTATGTCACGTATTGAGGATATGATGCATAAGATGATGAAGAAGTTTGATTAGACTGATGAGAATGTGAAGGAGATGCGAAATGACTTGTCTGAAATCGGTCAAAAATGTGATGCCCATGCAGTGTCGATCAAGCAGCTTGAGAAGCAGATGAATCATTTGTCCACTATAGTCAATCCATGACAGACTGGCACACTTTCTAGCAACACCATCCACAATTCGAAGAATGATGGGCATTGTATGGTAGTCACTACTCGAGGGGGTAAGCAGGCCATTAATCCACCCATGCCGTCTGAGGTTGAAGTTGAGGTTACTAAAGATGATGATGAGATCGAGGTTACTGGAGAGTTTGAGAATGCTACAGAGAAGGAAGTGGAGATAACCCAGAAAGTTGTTACCATGCCTAGACCTCCACCTCCATTCCCACAGAGCTTAGTGAAGAAGTCTGAAGAAGGGAAATACCACAGGTTTATTAGTATGTTGAAATAACATTCCATCAATGTTCCATTGATAGAAGCCTTCGAGCAAATGCCTGGGTATGTGAAGCTTATGAAAGATTTGGTGACTAAGAAGCAGGCCGTGAGTTTTGAAGATGATGATAGGTTGAAACATTGTAGTGCTATTGCTACAAGGTCCCTTGTGCAGAAGAAGAAGGATCTTGGTGCCTTCACTATTCCTTGTACTATCGGGTTGCTGCATTTTGTGAAGGTGTTGTCTGATTTGGGTGCTAATATTAATCTGATGCCATTGTCTATTTACAAGAAGTTGGGTTTAGGGGATCCAAAACCGACTGCGATGCGATTGCTCATGGACGATAGAACTGTGAAGAGGCGTATTGGTGTGCTCCACAATGTACTAGTGAAAGTGGAGTCTTTTATTTTTCTGGCAGATTTTGTGATCCTTGATTGTGAGGTTGATTTTGAGGTTCCCATTATCCTGGGAAGACCATTACTTGCCACTTGGCGCGCCTTAGTTGTTATGGAGAAAGGGCAGATAAAGTTCCGATTGAATAATGAAGAGGTCACTTTCAACATCTGTAGATCCATGAAGCAGAGTAGTAAGCTCAAGTCGGTATCAGTGGTGAATCATATTATAGAGAGTGGTTCTGAAGTGTCTATTGAAGAGAGGTTAGGTGTTGATGCACTAGCAGCGGTAATGATGAATTTTGAGGGTGATGGTATTGAAGACTATGATAAATTGGTCGCCGCGCTTGATAGGTTCAAATTTCGTTCAAAACCAAAGAAATTGGAATTAGACATGAAGAATCGAGACTCTCCACCCGCAAGACCGTCTGTTGAAGAGTCTCTGAAATTAGAGCTTAAGGCTCTGCCATTACATTTGAGGTATGTATTCTTGGGGAGAGATGGTACTTTACCGGTCATCATTATAGTAGATTTTAATGTGACACAAGTTGAGGCATTGGTTTCCGTGTTGAAGAGGTTCAAGCGGTCTATTGGGTGGACTATTGCGGACATTATTGGGATCCCTCCTAGCATTTTTTCTCATAAAATCCAACTCATGCCGGATCACAAGCCTAGTATTGAGCACCATAGAAGACTAAATCTGCCTATGCAAGAGGTAGTGAAAAAGGAAATCATTAAGTGGTTGGATGCTGGAGGTATTTATCCCATTGCAGATAGTAGTTGGGTTTGTCCAATTCATTGTGTGCCCAAGAAAGGTGGGATGACTGTGGTTCTGAATGCGAAAAACAAGCTTGTTTCGATGTGGCCCGTGACTGGATGGAGAGTCTGCATGGACTACCGGAAATTAAATGCTTAGACAGAAAAAGACAGCTTCCCTATGTCGTTCATGGATCAGTTTTGGACCGACTTGCGGGTAAGGGTTGGTATTGTTTTCTTGATGGTTATTCGGGCTACAATCAGATTTCTATAGCTCCGGAAGACGAAGGGAAGACCACCTTCACTTGCCCTTATGGGACTTTCGCCTTCAAACGAATGCCATTTAGGTTGTGTAATGATCCAGCGACCTTCCAGCGTTGTATGATGTCGATATTTTTTGATATGGTGGAGGACACTATTGAGGTATTTACAGATGATTTCTCTGTGGTAGGTGAATCTTTTGATCATTGTTTAGACCATTTGGCGTAAGTACTGAAACGGTGTGAAGAGTGCAATCTTGTGCTCAATTGGGAAAAGTGTCACTTCATGGTGAAAGAGAGGATAGTTCTGGGTCATCAGATTTTTGAGAAGGGTATTGAGGTTGATAGAGTGAAAGTCGAGGTAATAGAAAAGCTTCCACCACCTATCTCTGTTAAAGGTATTAGAAGTTTTCTTGGGCATGCAGGTTTGTATAGGAGGTTCATCAAAGATTTCTCCAAAATTGCACATCCATTGTGCAAACTGCTCAAAAAGGAGTATAAGTTTGATTTTGATGATGCTTGTCTGAGAGCATTTGGAGAGTTAAAGGAAAATCTAGTTTTCGCACCTATCATTATTTCACCGGATTGGGGGCAACCATTTGAGGTAATGTGTGATGCGAGTGGAGTGGCGCTTGGTGTGGTATTGGTACAGAGGGGAGAGAAGATTCTTCATCCTATTTACTATGCCAATAAAGCTCTAAATGTGGCTCAAAAGAACTATACAGTGATTGAACAAGAGCTTCTTACGGTGGTTTTTGCATTCGAAAAATTTCGATCCTACTTGCTTGGTGCTAAGGTCATAGTGAATACGGACCATTTTGCATTGAGGTATTTTATGGCTAAGAAGGATGCAAAACCAAGGTTGATTAGATGGGTGTTGTTGCTGCTAGAGTTTGACTTTGTGGTGAAAGATAGAAAGGGGACAAAAAATCAGATCGCCGATCACTTGTCCAGATTGGAGGAATAGGCTATGCTCAAGCTTGGTGATAGGGCTAAAATTAATGATGCTTTCCCAGATGAACATGTATTGGCTGTTTCTCATGATCTGATTCCTTGGTTCGCAGACTTTGCTAACTACTTGGCAAGTGATCAGGTGCCATCGAATTTGTCTTTTCACCAAAGGAAAAAAATTATGCATGATGTGAATAAGTTCTTTTGGGATGAGCCCTATTTGTACCATAGTTGTGCTGATTGGATTATTTTTCGCTTTGTGCCCGAGGTTGAGATGTTGAGTATACTAGAGGTGTGTCACTCATCGCCTGTTGGTGGGCATCATAGTGGTATTCGGACTACACATAAAATTATGCAGTGTGGGTATTACTGGCCTACATCCACCAAGATGCTCATGATTTCGCTAAGTCTTGTGACCGTTGCCAAAGAGAAGGAGGAATTTCAAAGAGGCAAGAGCTGCTTATGAATCCGATATTGGTGATAGAGTTGTTTGATGTATGGGGCATTGATTTTATGGGTTCATTTGTGAGCTCACATGGGATGAAGTATATTCTTGTTGCGGTTGATTATGTGTCAAAGTGGGTGGAAGCAATTGCATTTTCCAACAATGAAAGTAAGAGTGTCATCGCATTCCTAAAAAAAAAATATCTTCTCCAGATTTGGCACACCTAGGGCAATTATCAGCGATGGAGGTTCCCACTTCTGTAATAAGTTGTTTAAGGCGCTATTGAGAAATATGGCGTCTGCCACAATGTAGCCACTCCTTACCATCCGCAGTCTAGTGGGCAAGTTGAAGTGTCCAATAGAGAGATCAAGCAGATTTTGGCTAAGACTATGAATGCTAATAGAATCGATTGGTCAAGGAAGCTTGATGATTCTCTATGGGCCTATCGCACCGCATTCAAGACTCCCCTAGGTATGTCCCCCTACCAACTTGTATATGGGAAGTCTTGCCATTTGCCGGTAGACCTAGAGCATAAGGCTATGTGGGTGCTAAAGAAGCTAAATTTGGATTGGGGCGCCGCATCAAATCAGAGAGTAAGTGACTTGAATGAACTTGATGAGTTTCGCCTAAAAGCGTATGAAAGTTCAGATTTGTACAAGGAGAGGATGAAGAAGTATCATGATCAAATGATTGAAAAGAGGGAATTTATTATGGGTGATCTTGTGCTTCTATTCAACTATAGGTTGCTCTTTTTCCCTGGCAAGCTCAAGTCCAAGTGGACCGGGCCATTCATAGTCACACAAGTGTTCCCACATGGGGCGGTGGAGCTCGAAAACATTGAGGGGACAAGGTTCAAGGTGAATGGGCAAAAGATCAAGGTCTATCTAGGAAAAGAGGAGAATGTGCAAGAGGTGGTTGAGGCCTACAATCTTGATGAAGTCTAAGTAATCAAGAGGCCTGTGTTGTGCCGCAACGTTAAATCAAGCTTTGCTAGGGAGGCAACCCAAGTTGTACAATCTAGCCAACTATAGGTTTTCCTTTTTGGTTTAGTAGTTTTCTTTGTTTGTTTACATATTTTGTATTCTTTTATATAGGTACTCTTTTTTTGTTTTAGTGTTGGATAGATATAACATAGGGTCTGTGTCCAAAAAGTGTCCAAAAAATGTAAAAAGAAAGGCCTAATGGTTGCTACATGTGCAGGGATGAAAATCAAAATCTGTAGAAAATGACTGTTTCAGAGGTCTACGGACCCCATCGACGCTCCGTAGGTCATTCCACGGACCGTGAATGGTGTCCGTAGACCCTAGGTAAGTCCTCTGATTTATTAGTGTTGAGTGACCTACGAACCCAACCTACGATCTGTAGGTCGACCCACGGCCCATCAACGGGGTTTCGTGTGTCCAAAGCTAGGGTTTAGTCGACTCGACCCGAACCCCTTTTAAATAAAACTCTTCATTTTCAAATCATTCCCCCACTTCCCATATTCCCTCCTAACCGTTTCTAACCCGTCCAAATCCCATAACTCCCTCATTATATCCCCAAATCACTCCCATCTTCCATACATATCATCACCCATACCTTATTTCCATTCCTTTCTTCCCCAAAATCTGATCATTCCTATTCCCAAGAAGAGTTCAAGGTCCGGGGTCGGTGTCCAAAAGGTGTAAGGAGTTTGAGCATCACACAATCACCCACTTCCATTGCTTCTAAGGTAATCAATTTCAACTTAACTCTAGATTTTGATTTTCATTGTTAAAAATATGAAGTCATGAAGTGGATCTGGACCTTGGGTTGTTGTTGTATGAAATTGCATGTTAAACTTAAGTTAGAAACACCCTTGGGATGATAGAAAGTGATTGTGTTGTCGTTATAGTAATTTTAATCAGAGAAAAAGAGTGTAAATGCAAGTTTGAACTTAGGCTTCCTAGTTTCGTATGCAATACATGTTAAATATTGAGTAATCGGAACCCTAGGGATGACAAACTATCATAAATTGTGTTGAAATGCATGATTAGACTTAGGATGATTGTTGAATTTGTCAAAAAATGGTGTGACCAAAGAGGCATGTCTGATACCTGGCACAGACTTTACCCACGAGACCCCATCTACGGACCGTAGTTCAATCTATGGATCGTAAATCAGGTTTGTGGGTCTGCACACAACCAATAAATGCTAAGTGTGGAACCACAGAAGTGGACTACGGTCCGTAGTTTGATCTACTGACCGTTCTGCACATCCGTGGTTCACATCATAGACCCCTCTTTTAGGTACTCTGATCTACATAGGGGACCTACGGACCGTGGATACATCTACGGACCGTAGGAACCCACCGTGGGTCAGCAGTTCAGCTACTATCCAGAAATTTTTCAGTTTAAGTTTGGTACATTCTTAGTTCTAAATTTTTTTCGAGTGTGCTATTGGTTTATTTTGGTACTAATTAAGCCTCCACAGGTACCATGGCTCCTAATAAATCAGTGACCTACACAAAAAAGGGTCAATACCAAATATGTGGCGCTGACTTTTCGGCTAATTGATGAAGATGTGGATGCAGAGAAGGATCCTGCATATGTCCCACCAGACACAAGGACTTTCCCCACAGCACCCCGGACTACCCAAAATCAATCCAAGCAAGTGGTTCCCGACGTAGTCACTTCCTCCCAGTCTGCTTCCGGTTCTGAGTCCACCTCTGCTTCTGGTTCTGCGTCTGCCTCTACTTCCAGGTCTGCTTGTGGCTACCCGCTCAAGTTCACATGGTAGGGCTTCCTAGTCTGATGAGGAGACTAGTACGGGGGACATTCCCGTACCACCTAACACCGAACCTACTCCAGTTGTTGAGGAGCCTAATAGATGGTGTGTTGAGGGCCAGTGGCAAATTTACATAATGCTCGGATGCTTACTGACAAAGGGAGATTGACCAAGATGATTACAGATGATATGGTGCTCATAGGCAGCTGCATACCATGCCCGACATCCACAGGCTCTTCCAACATGATAAGTGTGAGTGGATGGCCCGGGAACGTATATAGCGAGGAGATCGTGAGGTAGTTCTATTCTTCCTACGCAACCACTCTAAGAGGCTCTATTCATAAAAATGCTAAGCCCATAGCCCAGGCATCACTCAAGGCTACACTAGTGCCTGGGGTTTCTGTGAATATATTTGAGATCACCATCCGCCAGTTCCTCTACGGCCCATTTCGCACTTGGGCACTCAACACGGTCGAGTTTGACTACAGATGAGACATCGTGCGTAGCAGGGAATTCCAGCAGAGTACATAGAAATGGGAGACCATATTACACTGGTTGTCGAGTTACATTCCTACAGATAGAGAGCGAGCAGAGTGGGTCAGCACCCCGAATTAGGGATCAAGAAGGCCACTCTGAATTTTGTGTCCAAGTTCTTCTGGCTATTAGTGCGGAACCGGGTGTCGCATACTCAGGCAGACAATGCACTTACATGGGACCGTGCTGTAATGGTCGCTTCCTTGGTAGATGGGTTTGAGATAGACTTCACCCGCATACTGCTTATGGAAATCCATGAGCGGGCGTTTCGAACGACCACCACTCTAACATTTCCATGCCTTATCTTTCAGTTGTGCAGAGATGCTGAGGTACCCATTTGGCACTATGACAAATTGGTCCATGTGACCAAAATAGTAGACATCGGCCTGATCAGGGATGAGGCAAACATAGCTGCACCACGATGAGAGCCACAGGCTGAGGTACCTCCACTGGGTGCAGACTTAGTTGTAGATGCAGGGTCATGAGCCTGCCCCTCCAGCCACTACTGAGGATGCCCCAGCCTCCCATTTTTCGGCTGCCAGTCAGGACCCGAGCTCCTCCAGAGCCACCCCTTCTTCAGGGTTTGCTATCGTGCCACTTGCCCATGTTCAAAAATTAGAGGCACAGATGGCCACACTGCTTCATCATGTGAAGCCTTGGATGCAGCGGTCTATCATAGATTCTGAGGCCAGGATGGAGAGGAGGATGGAGCACATGGTGGACCTGAAGGTCCAAGCCGTTAATAAGTGCCTGGATGCCTTCGAGTTGAGAGTCCTCGAGCGACCATCCCCCACCACATATATCTCCTCTTTCCAGACTGAGTTGGATTTTTTTCGGGCTGATCTTGATGCCATTCTAGCTCCGTCCATGGATGCGCCAGAGTCTGGCCCTACTGCACCGACATATGATATGGTGTTAAATGCTCTTTTTAGCGAGAACATACCACAGTCCGAGTCTATGCGTGCCCGAGGGAAGAGGCACCATTTTATCCACACTTGTGATTCCCCTGGGGATGTGAGGGCAAAGAAGAGGGAGCGCCAGCAGACTGTGCAGGCTAAGAGAGCTTCTATTATGGATGAGGAGTTGCACCAGCAGAGGGTTCGTGAGGGTGCTCTTGGGGCCTCGAGTTCTGTGCTCGCTACTGAGGCTGTTGCTATTGTGAGAGATGATGTGAGCACTACTGATGGTGCTGAGAAGATAGATGGGGGTACTACGGATAGCATTCTCCATGATGTGAGCACTACAAATGGTGCTGAGATGATAGATGAGAGCGCTACTTATGGCATTCCCTATGTTTATCAGCGGGCTTCGGGAAACCAGACCCACCCACTTGTTGAGTTCTTCGGTGCATTTGCGCCACAGGTTTGCTTCACCTTCTCCCTACTCTTTATTGCTTAGTTTTTTGTGCTTTGAGGACAATAACACTTTATTTTGTTGGAGGTGGGGTAAACAGATTATGAGTGATAGGGTAAAGTCTGAGTAACCCAACTCATAGTCCTCTCTTGGGGTTTTCTTGTCTATGTTCTTTCAACCCAAGAGACTATTTTTATTTCTGTTGAACCGGCATGTGTTAGGATTGTATGTGTAGGAGCATGATAAAGAATAAAGCATGATGGCGTGAGCATGAAAGAAGAAAATGATACCCATCCAAAAAAATGTGATATGTGCTAAAATTTGTAGGCTAGAATGAGTTGAATGTGTTGGCTCTGAATGTGACATGATCAGAACCGATGTGAACCCATGACTTAAGCTAAAAACTTCAACTGGGTAATTTAATAATTTGATAATGAAACAAGGTGCCAAGAGTGTGTGAGGATAGTTGAATGTTCTGACAGTTTTGTGCCAAGCTAGAACTTGCCCCATTGGTCCTGCTAGGATAATCTAGGCTAGAAGTTGGGAAGTGATCATAGGCCATTGTTCAAATTAGTCCACTTAAGCCTAAAATTATCTAACAAAATGGTAGCATCGTTCCCTTTTGATCCAAATATTTGAGCCTAAAATTGACCATTTCTTTTGATTCACCTAACTCACCTTCCCTTAAAATATTGTCTTGGCCCCGGTCCCTCCTTGGACATGTGCACCTTGACTTAGGACAAAAGCCTAAGTTGAGGGTGGCTAAGTCCAAAGTGACCTTGATCTTGGCCGTGGTCCGACATCGGACATTGTGCAGCTCAACTAAGGCAAAATGTATAAGTTGAGGGTGGATATGAAAGAGGAAACCTAATAAAAAAAGGTTATGAAAAGAGTTTAGTGTTGAAAAGAGAAAGAGAAAGAAAGAGGATGTGACTTAGTGGGAAAAAGGCAAAAGAATGTGATAAGTGAAAGCGTGAAAAGAAATAAAGAAAACTAAAGTGAAAAAGAAAAAAATTTATAAACAAGTGTCACAAAGTCAAAATTCGCATCCTTGGTTGAAAAGAGAAGGAAAAGAAAAAGGGATGAAAAGTTGCCAAAAGTAAGTCAAGGAAGAGGTAAGAAGCCAATGTAATGTCAAGGAGGATAAAAAGTCACTAAAAAGTACCAAAATGTACCACTCTTGACCCTGAGCCTACGTTACAAGTTAAGAAAGTCCTATAGTGATCCTAGCAACTAGTTTTGAGAGTCTAAGCAGTGAAAATAAGGGCAAGCTTATGATATTGAGCACTAACTGTACTTGAAGTTACTTCTGAGCATGAGTGTTGAATAAATCCTTGTACTCAAAATCATATTCATTGTGTGAAAAAGGATTTTGTTTGAAGTAAGGGCACTAGTTACATTGTCGAAAAGTTTGTACCTTTGTGATTGTGAAAAAAAGTGTATGTTGTGTGTCTATTGGTCGATCTTTGTCATATTTTGATCCGCATGAGTTAGCTTGTTGAGTCTAAGAGAAACGATTTGCACTAGAAGAGAGAGTTGGGAAATAAAGCCATGTGATTGCTTGAGCTTGAATGTATGCTTCTACACAAGTGTCGTTTAGAGTCTTAATGCGTCGCTTGAGGACAACCAACGAATTTAAGTTGAGGGTGTTGATATACCGTGAATTTACGATATTTTTAATACATTTCACTTAAGAGTTGTGTGTGTCTAGAGTCATTTTGTATTGGTATTAATCTGTTTTTGTCTTGTTTGCAGGAAATAAGTTCGGACGTGGAAATACAGAGACACAACTAAAGAATGTTGCACAAAAAGTCATCTACGGACGTGACCCATGGACCGTAGGTCCAGTCACGGTCCGTAGGTGGTAGGCGTAGTTGGACACGCAGAGCTTGAAGGAAAATCAGGGAATTCCTGACCAAGTGTGGAACCATGGTTACGATTGACAGACCGTAGGTCGACCTACAGGCCGTCATGCAGCTCAATCAAATGCTTCAGAGAAGGGAGTTCCAGTACCTGATTTCAAAAGTTATAGTATGGAACTACGGAGGAGGATCCATGGACTGTGGATCGAACCACGATTCGTCCTGCTGATCAGTTGATTGTTACTGATAGGGGGAGATTTGAGCTGTGGAAAATTGCCTAAGTCCCAAACCACGGAAGGGACCTACGGACCGTAGGTCAGTCCACGGTCTGTAGGTCAGTGTCGTAGATCAAAGCCGCATCCATAAACTTTAGTTCCTTATTTTGTTTTCTTTTTATTTGGGACATGTTTTTCTAGATATAGGGCATGTAAACCTCGTTTTTGGGGGTTAGACACTATTACTTTAATTCTAGTTTTTGGCTTTGTAGATTAACCTGCAATTCTAGCAATTCTTGATTTCCTAAGTTCGTTTTGAATATTTTAACTTTGCAATTCAAGTTGGTTTTTTGGATTTCTTCTACTCTAATAGTAAGTTGATGAATTCTTCTTATACAAATATGAATTGTTTTCTTGCTACTATGGGTAACTAAATCCACAATTAGGGTTGTGGGAACCATGAGCGATTAACAAAGTATGAATAGTAACTAAGTAATTCTTGAATAGTTTTGTTGCATGCATTGATGATTTTTTCTTTTAGAAGTCTTTTTAACGGTGGCCAAAGTTAGAACTCACCCTGTTGCAACTTGCCAGACCAAGGAGGTAGTTAATAAGAAAAGAATTATCAACATAGATTTAGTGTGATACTATCTAATAGTCTAATGTCAATTGGTGCGAGGGTGAAAACTAAGCCATACATTGATGTGATGTCTAATATGAGGTAAAGGTAAGGGTTA
>JAJONZ010015766.1:0-10368 GCA_029582445.1 Solanum paucissectum | reverse complement strand
TCCTCTATTATTATATCAAAAATAATTTTTAATATTAATTAATTATCAAAAATAACTTAATTGTCGTTAAATATATTTTTTTAGAGGCAAGTAACACTTTTTATAAATGTCCCTAAAGTCTATAGCGACACTAAATTCAATGTCAATTAGTTGAGCACTCTTATTTATATGCATATTTATTGCCATTAAAAGTAGTTTTTTTTGCCGTATATGTCTTGTTTCACTTTTAACTTCCCGGTCCACCTATCCCATTAAGAACTTGTTCCGTGCCAATTAAATTAGAAAAAGCATTTTTATATGTTTGAAATTGCAATGTTTTTTTCTTATAATTATTAATTTTTATTTTTATATTTTTGGAGTCGGTAATAAGTAAAAGTAACATAACTGACGTTCATAAACCACAATATGTCAAGGTTATTTTAAAATTTGTGTATTCTTATATCACCTATTGTACTATCATCTTTTTATAATTTTTTAATGCTTAAATATATAAATCAATAGTTGTTTTATTTAGGAAAATATTGACTAAGACTGGTTTAGAGTCGCCACTTAATTTTTGAGAAAAATCAAGAAAACTGATTTTCAATAGATTAAAACAGAAAATCAATTGAAAATATTTAAAGGGGTTCGAGGTTCTTATTAACATTCTAGGAAGGTTTTAAAAGCACCTAGAATATCCACTAATGTGGTTATCCGACGATTGATTATTTGGCTAAATTTTATTCAACTTAACTTGACCTTTTAAAATTGAACTATTTTATAGTTAGAACTATTTTAAAGGGAAAAATGGGAAATATTTAAATACTATCTAAGTGAGTTATCTTGCCAATTATTCTTTTAAGTCTTTTGAAAGATGATCGATTTAGTTAAATTGTCAAAACGGAATGAGCGTCTTTCGGGGATTTGAACTTTTCGACCCTAAGGTTAACGGCAAATATTAACAAGTAAATAAACATAATAAAACAAAGAGGGAAAGAGGTTTTGGCCCAAGTATGGTTTTTTCTGTCCGCCTGGACCAGTACTTGGGCCTATTTTCATTTTTTGCTTGCCCATTCTTTGCACCTGTCCTAGACTAACAAAGAAAATATATTATTTCCTTTGGGCCTCAGGCCCAATTTTCCCACCTGTCCTAAATTCTAACAAGAATATTAATAAATAAAATGACGAGGGCTTAGGCCCAAAATAACAAAATACATCTCTTTGGAGTTAAGAGTGGGCCTTTGGCCCAATTTTTTCACTTTCTCGATCTGTCGCGTATTCTTTCGACTTCGGGACCTGTTCGTCAATTTTAATGGCTGACTGACTCGGAAAGGGAGTTTGAGCCTTTATAGCTCTCCCGAAATGCAAGGGGAAATAGGAGTTCATGGCGAACTTCTTTGGAGCAGCGAACTCGAGACAAACAAGCTGGAAGACGTTTCCACCACCAACTTCGAGCTTCAACGGAATCGAAAGAGTGATGAACTTACGTAAGGGAATGAAACCAACCCTCGAAACGAATCCCCCTCTCTTGTTTTGAGCCTCTTTTCTGGTGTATGTTCTCAGTTTTTCTTCCAAAATCTTATGAGTTGTTTTCTCCCAGCTTTTCTTTTTTTTTTTTTCTTTTTTTTTTCCAACTATTTCCCACCCCTCTAATGAAGAAGAAAAAGGGGTTTTTATAGAGGAGAATCGAGCTGCCATTTGGGGGGCAAATTTCGGGTGGAATTTGGGATGAATTTGAATTCAAAATTCAAAATCTTTCACCGATTTGGACAAGCACCTTTTCCTGAAGTTTTCGCCCCATTCCGAAAGAGGAAAGGGGGGGAAAACGCGTGCTCTGTCCCGCTGTTGCGATTTGTACGAATAAAAGTTGTTGGCTGTACGAGCTTTGTACAGGTTGAGGAAGACGACGCGCGAGTGAGCTGGCTGGATTTGGGCTCGTTCTCGCTGGACCGCTGGAATCGCTGCTGTATTGCGTGAAGAAGAAGATCAAAACGTACAGGGGTCGTTTTGTACTGTTGTTGTATTGAAATGGGTTGGGTATATTTAGTGGGTTGGAAATTGGAGTTGTATATAATGTATGGGTGGGTTCTGGAATAAAGGCATCAAAAAAGGAATTGGGTCGGTTAGAATGTGCTGTTGAAGTTGAATTGGAAATTAGAAATGGCCCAAAAAAAAATGGTCTTGCAAATGGGTTAAACTGACGCTAGAATTGCAATACAAAAAAGGATTACAAAAAATAGCCACGAGAATTGCAATTATGGCCCATGGAAATTATGAAGTTAACTATATTTAGTTTAATTTAGAGAATTTGACTAAAATCTAAACAAGACGAATTAATATAAATTAATTAACGAGCTTCCTATTTTTTAACAAAATAAATTAATTAACTTAAGTATAAACTAATTGACTCAAAAATAGAAGTATTAATTAACTAAATCAATTAACCAACTATTTAAGTAGAACTAAAATCTTTTTGAGACGATTTTTTTTTGGATATTCATAAAGTATACTAATTATATACATAATTATGCAGAACATATATATTATCTAAGAATTATAAAAAGTGATAAGACTACCTTAAAATAACTTGAAAAATATTTGAATTTTGTAAAGTTAATTATTTAAATTGTTTGAAAATTAAGAAGCTCGAAAATTAATTATTATCTGGGAGGGTCAAAATTTGGGTGTCAACAATAGTAATAATTAAAAATTCTCACTCAGGCCCTGCCCCGTCCCGTCCCCTTAGCTTAGCTTAGTGGATGGGACAGGGCGAGGGGTCATCCGCACCAATCCTCCCTATCCCGTTAAGAAATCGTCATGTCCCGTCCCCCCTAAAATCGTCCCTTTCCTCCCCCACTAGATAGCCTTAGTTTATATATCATGCATGAAATATACATACAACTTGGGCAGAAAGTATAGTTGGTTAGGTTGGTGGTTTGTAAATAGAGACACCATAAAAGTTTTCCTATAAATGTTGAAAGTCAATATAAGGGAATGTGTAAGCAGTCAAAACAAGAAAACATAACAAATAAACAAAGGGGTGCTTGTGAGATCCAAAATTAACAGAAGCCAAATAAGAAAGAGTCTTGTCCTATACCCATTCAATTCAAACTTTGAATAACTCACTAGTCTATTATTCGTCTCAGTCAAATCTTGAATATTTCAATGTCAACTCTCCCTATATATATGTCCAACAATTTTTTCATAATCACAACTAAATCTAATTTTTCATTACCATAATCTCTCTACTACACAAAAATCTTTTCCATCCTAAATCAGTTAACATCCCATTGGAGAAATTAGAAAAGATGGCAATCCTCCAATCTTCAAGTTTCTTGAATTCTGTTCCGTCAACATCATCCAATTACAGTTGTAAAAGAGGATTGATAAGAGCTACTATTAATATTCCAAGAATTAAAACAAGCAAAATCTCTCTTCCGAATCTTCAATCAGTGCATGAACAAGATTTGATTAGCTATTCAACCATAGTAAACGAGATACAACTTAGCCCAGCTACAACAAGAAGCCATATGGTTAAATATGGTCCTGATCCCCTGGTTATTGAGAAGCTTTACGCGATCAAGGAGGCAGTTGCGGATAGAGTGGAGATGCATAGAAATATAGGGGAGCAAAGAAGTCAGTGGAATAGTATGCTTTTAACATCTATTAATGGGATAACTCTAGCAGCTGCTACAATGGTTGGAATTGCAGCTAGTAGTAGTGATGATTCTGTTTTGGGACTAAAAATGTCATCCACTTTGATGTATTTGGCTGCTACTGGTATGTTGGTGGCCATGAACCAAATTCAGCCATCCCAATTAGCTGAAGAACAAAGAAATGCAGCTAGGTTGTTTCAGGCTCTATATAACCAAATCGAAACAACTTTATCAGTCGGTCACCCTTCGAATATTGAGGTGAAAGAAGCTATGGACAGAGTATTGTCTCTTGACAAGGCTTATCCATTACCTCTTCTTGGCGTAATGTTAGAGAAATTTCCATCTTCTGTTGAACCTGCTGTTTGGTGGCCTCAACAACGTCGAAGACAGACAAAAAGTGTCAACAACGACAATTGGAACGGATGGAATAGTAAACAGGAGGAGGAAATGAGGGAAATAATGGGCGTATTAGGCAGAAAAGACCAAGAAGAATACATTAGGCTGGGGGAAAAGGCATTGAAATTGAACAAGTTTTTAGCCATGTCTGGTCCTTTGCTCACAGGCGTAGCAGCGATTGGCTCTGCATTTGCAAGTCATTCTCCTCATGGATCATGGGCAGCCATGCTAGGAATTGTTGGTGGCGCATTGGCAAGTGTAGTTAACACAGTAGAGCATGGTGGACAAGTTGGAATGGTATTTGAGATGTATAGGAGCAACGCCGGTTTCTTCCAGTACATGCAAGAATCCATAGAATCAAACTTGAGAGAAACAGAAATGGAGAGAAGAGAAAATGGTGAATTGTTTGAAATGAAGGTGGCTTTGAAGTTAGGCAGGAGCTTATCAGATCTGAGAAATCTTGCTGCTGCTTCTTCATTGAAGGAAGAACATTTAGATGAGTTTGCAAGCAAGCTTTTCTAATGTTGTACATATTTTTGTATTACTAGTGGAACATATTCTTTAATTTTTTTGAATATATATTCTTTTTAACAAAGTTAATTGGTTTAAAACAGTAGCATATTTTTCTGATTCTATATTGATTAGTTCTTGATATTTCTTACCAAATCCTATCTGTCACGATCCGAATTCATGAGACCACACGACTGGCCCTTAGCAAGCATTAACCCAACTAAGCGAGTTGATATTAAGATTGATTAAAATGTACTCATTAATAATTAGTACAAAATCAATAGTTCTAGCTAGTAATTAGCTTGATTCTATGACAAAAGTCGAGGATTTGAGAGTGAAATTAGGATATGGTTAATAATTAACCTAGGGTAAGGTCAAGAGAGATATTATTATTATTATTCACATCATCTAATCCGGCAGATGGTTGTAAGGACATAGTAGTGCTGCCAGAGTCTTCAGCTTCTTCTTCAGTATCAATAATTGAAAAATGCTTATTTGACAAACTGCTACCATATTGATCGCCTACACTCCCATCCTGCCATATTTAAGCAAAATTAGTTAACTAATTAATCTCACTAATCTATTTGCTCCCAATTTATTGGATAATTAATTACTTGAACAGTAGTGCAGCCATTGAAAAAATCCCTGAACATGTTGCAAGCTGGGTTCGATCGTCCTTCTAATCCCATCATCTTCTTTGGCATGGGTTTCCTGGGAGGGGTAAACATGTAATTTCATATATCACCATTGTAATACTAGCTCCGGTTATCTGTCTTATTTTTCAGGTAATTCCACTTGTTAATGATTCTAGCTAGCGGATAAAATTACACTAATCGTGTAAAAATTGTTCACATTCAGAATATACATATATATATAAAAGTTAAATTCAGTAAGAAGTTAGGTGTGAATAAGAAATGAAACAAACCACGGAGCTGGAGGGATAAAAGGAGGCGTAGAGGCAACTTGGTCCGAATAGGTGCTAGTTATTGTCGAATTAGGATGGCCATTATAGTAATGATGAAGAAAGTGTCCATGGGGATAATTCACTTGATCTGGACCATCCATTCTATTCATCTTGCTCCCATTTGCAGCATCTGCTACTGCTGTAACCAAAAGAAATTTAATTAACTTGTAACTGTTGAACGAATAATTTAAAGTTGGAGTAGGAAATTAAATTTGTTCAGGATTTGAATATTTAATTTTTGAATCCAGATTCAATTATATGAACACTTCTTCTCTTGTACAAAAAGAGTCCACCACCACACATGGCAAATAAGATCTTTCTTCTTTACCCCAATAGTCGGTCTGATTTTATGGACCCTTTATTAGGATTCTAATGCACATGAAATTCTGACTATCTATCATAGAAAAAAAAGAATGAATCGTGTATATATCTTTTTGGAGATTTTTTTTGGAAACAAATGATTAATCGTCTACTTTTTCTTATGTTCCGTAAATAGACAAGAATAACCAAAAAAAACATTTCGAAAATGGGCTAGATTCTATCTCTTTTACTTCTGTTTGAAAAAGGAACGGAGCACAAGAAATTGATCTTTAAATCAATATGTAATATCCCGAATCTTCATGATCACTAATGAAATCCAAATGATCTCTAGACTGATCAGTTGATATAGGAAAAAAATTGATAAACATTGATTATATATACACCCAAAATAAAAAGAATGAAATTGAGGTAAATTATCTATTTTGGCCTTGCTAGCCATAGACTAGCTAGTGACTAGTAGTTCTAATTAGAGCGTCTTTTTCACTTTTTAGTAACCAAAAGCGGTATTGTAAGGAATATATAATGGAGTATTCAGGAAAAACACAAAGGGTCAAATGAAACATAAAAAGATTCCTCAAATGGAACTTCAATATCTTTTCTTGATTTCATCACTATTCATTCATTCATTCATTTTTACTAACTATTTTCTCTAAAAATGTAGTAATAATTAAGTCATAAACTTTCAATTTGACTCATCATCTAATAAAATCAAGTTTCAAGCTCCTCGATCGCTATAAAGAATTTTAAAATCCCCAAATGAAAAGAAGTACACGCAAAAGCACAAAACATAAATAGAATTAAGAAATTAAAGGTAGTTTATTGAAGGATACCTTGCATCAACTGTTCATGTTTCATACTTCTGTACATCTGTTCATATCATCAAAAAAATACATCTTCTTAAAGCTACAGAAACGATTGGAAAAAGAAAAAGAATGAAAGGCTTAATTATCTGTTACTAATAAATTACCTGAAGGTGACTCTTAACGTGAGATATAGTGAGGCCCTTCACATCCATCAACTGTAGCACCATCTTTGGTGTTGCTCCTAATTATATATATATGTACCACAACAAAATCAATAAATAAATAGCTACAAAATTATTAAGTCATCAGAATTAGGCTTACGATCTTCTCCACCAAGACGCTCAACAGCATGCACAAAGCTGCGATGAAGATCATGTGTCCATCGGAGTCTCGGCATTTTCGATCGAACATATGGTCTTACACCTGATTTGTTATTGTTCGTATTTTCTAATATAATTGGCTGCGGAGAATTTTCTGAGAAGTGATGTTGCCCGTTCATCATGTGGTTGGGAAGATGGGGCGGGCTAGGGAAGAGAAGTAGTACTTATGGTGTATGATACAATAAAATTAAAGGAGAATATTTATTAGGGAGTCTCTGTTGTCATGTTTTGTCTATTTCTGCAGGCTTTTTAACATTTGAGTTCTTGAAAGAGTTTCATTTTAAAAGTCTCTTGAATTTTGATTATGAAGCTGAATAATTCCCCCCCAGATATTCAACCTTGCACTCATAATTACATGAAAATAGTGAAAGGACTTTAATGAATAAGAACAAAAATAAGTCCCCAGAAAAGATTCTAATTGATTATAATAGCTTTACTTTACAGGACATTTTTGTTTGAAGTCGGCATCAAAACATTCTTGTGTGCCCACTTATGAGATAGATTATACACCACAACGGCACCCCAAACACACCTTTTTGATTAGTCTTAACCTTAAAATACCCCCTAAAAAGATCATTAATGGTGATTGAACATAGAAATGATCGTCACTGTTAAGATTAGCTAAAAGGCAAGCTAGTGTGTGAAAAGTGAAAACCTCTTTTGGCATTTGGTGAAGTCAGTTACGAATAATTAATTAAGCCTTCAATCGTGTACTTGATGAGTTATACAAGTGTGTTGTTTCTCAAAGCTTGATATACTCATCATTATATTATTTTCAAAATTTGACTAATACTCTCTCCTTCTCAAATTAACAATCCCAAAATTATTATAGTTGAAAATCTTATGGAAAATATCTTTTTTACGAATACTTGTACGAAATATATTCATCAAAGCTTGAGGTGTATCAGACACTGTCCTTACAAGACATTTTTTCCCCAACAATTATTGTTTTTTTAAAATTAAACAAAGAATATGCAATATTTAAAAGAAATAATCAATCTACTTTTATTAATTAAAAGATGAGAATAACTTCTATCCACAACAGTGGAAAAGAAGAAAATTGCACCGTCGGTTCAAATTTATAAATACTTATTCCTCTTAATATATCCACATATTATTTATATTTAAATAAAAATAACAAAACAAGTATTATATGGTAATTTAGACTCTAAATTAATTATAAAAGTTTGTTTAAGATTCTTATTTGATTGCCAAAAATAAGAAGGATTCCTTCACGCTTTCTTGTCTTCATTATTTTCACCTTGTTCTCCATCAATACCATTGAAATAGTTTGAGACAATCATCAATGACAACTTTTTTTTTTCTTTATAGAATCTAACTAGTTAATCTCATAAAAAAATTATTCAAAACTTATTAAGTATTCTTCGCAACATGAAAAATGTTTTTGGATAAGTGCTTCCATTGCTTCAGACTGTGTTTTCTCTTCTTAGTTCATTCAATCAACAATACAAAAATTAATTGAAAACAAACTTTAATCCGTGTAACTTAATAAATTATATTTTGTATATGTTTATGAAATATTTTTATAATGGGCATTGAAAGAGTTAAAACAACACTTAAATGAAATTGTGAAGTAACATATAGCTTAGCTTATTTGACCTTTCTTTGGTAGTTGCCAAAGCTAGATATAACAAAGTTTTACTTCATTTCTTAAACTCCATGTCCAATCAAAATGTATCACATAAATTCACGAAGAATATATTTATTATCCGAAGAAGAATGATGAGTGGTGAAGTGAGACCAAAGAAGGAAAATATGAGGGTGACATAGGCAAATGTATGTCCTCAAGGAAACACACCAAATTCCCCCTGCCCCACTAATTCACCATTTCCTCTTCCTGGAAACCGTAACTCCTTCTCATCCCTAAAGTTGCTTTAATATTTTTTTCTTTCTTTTTCGAGGGGCGAAGGGCTCTAAACTAGATGGAGCCAATGAAATAGTGACGTGTGATGACACGTCTAAAAGTTTGTTGACATGTGGCTTATTCGCGATAACTTCTATGAATAAATAAGGATATCGATCATTAAATGAAATCTCAACATATCATATTTTTTTAACGATGACACGCTAAAATTTCCGCGGGCTTTCGTAAGATGGTGCAGAAATTCTAAGTAGCTTACGTCGGAATTGGTTGATGGGTGGAATTTAGGAGAAATCCTTTGCGGAATTCAGTCACGGCCGAGATGGCCGAATGTAGCCAAAAAAAATAGTACGTAAGTGGACAAAAATTGGGGATGAAAACGGGAACGGAGTGGCTTGGAAAAATGACAGGAATATTCTCTGGCAGGAGATAATATATGGACAAGTATTTTGTAAGCCTGAATAATGGACACTCTAAGAAATTTGACAATTTTATTTCTCTAGCCGTACGTGATCATTCATTCAGTGACTCTGATTATTATAATGGTTGAAAATTACGGTTATGAAAACAAAAAAAAAGTTGGGTGATTAATTATTTTCTTATTTGTCTAAGTTTGACTTAATTTGATTAATAGAGTGTATTTACATCGATGGAATAACAAATATTATTCGATGCGCACGAAGTAGATTTTCAAAAAAAGTCTCTCAACGTGTGGGTTACTTGTGATCAAATTATTATGTGTTATTGTATTTGATGTTTACTGAGCAACTAAATAAAGTAGTTTGAATGGTCAGAAACAAGACAAAGGAAGGAGTGAACGCCTGACTGGATAGAAAGTGTGAACACAAAAGCATTGTGAAAAGTGTGAACAGAAAACCATATTTTAAAAGAAAGAATGCAGAGAATGAGAAAACCCAACTTAGCCTTAATTTCAGACGAGAGAATGTAGCCAATGTTAACTGTTGTAAATATTCATCCCAGTACCTGACGAATAGTTAATATGATAGAGTTTCAAATTTCTTGACAATAGCTATTCTCCCTCCATGACCATCTGTTATTTTAGCTCAAAAATATGTACTAAATAATTGTCATTTTAGAAATTCAAAATTAAAGCCAACAATTGTTTTCTACCATTATTAAATTAAAGAAGTATGTGCAATGTCTAAGAGGAAAAATTAATCTGCTTTTTTTTTTGAATTTTTTTTTTTTTGTTTTTCAATCTGCTTTTATTTAAGGGAAAAGGGTCAAAAATGCCCCCCGTTTGTAGTTTGGTCCAAAAATGCCCTTTCCATCAATGTTTTGGTCCAAAAATGCCCTTATTGTTATTTTGGGTAAAAACTGCTCATTTTTTCAAATAAATATATTATTTATTTTCTTTTTAACATATTCTATTTCTAATAATATTTTTTAAATTAGCAAATGTTTATCTTACTTCAATTCAAGAAAAAATTAAAAATGAAAATATTTCTTATTTTAT
>JAJONZ010015765.1:0-16167 GCA_029582445.1 Solanum paucissectum | reverse complement strand
CGATTGACCGAGTATATCCGACATATGTTCACTACGGAAAGTCCAAGGGGAAACCTACTTATCCAGATGCAATTGATCCTTGCTTGTAAAGTACACACTCGTCCGTGCATTCCTTATGTTATAACCATTCCCCATTCATGTGGGGTATTGTTGGGTATATAGCAAGAGTTAATGGAAAATAGAGGGAAGATGAAAAGAGAGGAACTTAAAAAGTCCTCTTATGCTTTAGTAAAAAGGCATTTGTCTCTCATTGGTGGTGGAAAGAAAAATAGAAGAGTTTAAATAGAGAAACACTTATATTAATTGTTAAAAGGGTTGGAAAGAGGGAATCCCCTCGCACCGTCGTCGTCGTTCACTTGGCTCGGCTTCGGCTTCGGATCAATCGAGAGATTATTTTTGGACAAAATTAAATTTGTTTTAATTATTTAAATAAAATTAAATGGCCAAAACTTTCAATTAATTAGTTAATTAATCGAAACGTTCCGACCCGACTCGGATCTGCGTGACCCATTTTATTTAAATTATTTTCCCGTTTTATTTTGAATTTTCCGCAGTTGTAGATGACTGTTCTGAAAGGTTGCAACCTTCAAGAACCAATTCCTCTTGCCTATAAATACATGTTATTATTCAGATTTTTTACTTACGAAAATTTCTGATTTCTTCTTCTTCTTCTGCACATATTTCTTCGTGTACTTTACTGCTGCTAGGCTATACCCTTGGATTCTGTGTATACCATAAAATGGCTTTGCATACCGTGTGGAAATTCGGTGCTCAATAACTTTCACTAATGGACTCTATTTATGTTGAGTGTATATATCACAGTTAATGCATTACCTTACTAATTAATTAGTATAAGGAGCCCGGGCTTTCTGAATTTAGCGAGGGGATATATGTACTTAGTTTTTCAACTCTCAAGCCTGAACTGACTTTTCTTTGCTTTGAACTTGTTTTGCAGATTAGACGTCGAAAAGGTTGTGAATGAGAATGACAAACCACAAGAGTTTGAAAAAAGAAAGAGTTGGCTATGTTCTCAATCAGCTTATCTTTTGCTTGTCTAACTGCATTTGCCACATTGTTGTATTTGATGATGCACTAACATTTACTTATCCTGTTTCTAACATTCTTGA
The DNA here is from genome assembly GCA_029582445.1 of Solanum paucissectum. Taxonomy (NCBI): domain Eukaryota; kingdom Viridiplantae; phylum Streptophyta; class Magnoliopsida; order Solanales; family Solanaceae; genus Solanum; species Solanum paucissectum. The sequence continues at coordinate 15,040 of JAJONZ010015765.1, read as the reverse complement.
GTTGGATACTACTTTCTTAGAGGAATTACTATAAGAAAAGTGGCTGCGTGTTGGTCTAGCAGATTTTTTAAGCATATATATATTTGTTCTTTCGAGAAAGATTCTTCCATGTCGCCAGGGGTGGCAATTGGGCGGGGTGAGTTAAATTTGGGCCGGTCAAAATTGGTCAAGACCAAACCCAACCCAACCTAAATTTGTTTGGATAAAAATGGGTTCGGCAAAACAAGTTAGGTAACGGATCATAATCCAACCTGCCCAATTTTTACTTACTTTTACTCATAGCTTTATTTGTTATTTTATAAGCTTATATTACCTAATAAAATTATTTTTTCTTTATTATAACTATATATAATATCTAATATTAAAAAAAAAGTTTTTTTTAAAAATATTTTGACAAAATTTTTCAAAAATCAATTTGGGTTAGATATCAACTCAATTTTTAATGGGTTGAGTTAAAATGGGTTGAACTAACAAATTGACGGGTCAGTAACCAACCCAAACCTATATGGATTGGGTCGGATTTGATTTTGCCACCCCTACATGTCGCGCCTCCGAGGCGCTCTCTGTCAAACAGCAATGCAGGTTGAAAGAAATATATTTTTGTGTGAAGCTCTGGCCCTTTACTGTTGCCCACACAAATCTACACTCTCTTTACGTTTTGTGTTGCTATATATTTCTTGCTTTTTTTTTTGGAGTAATAGCAATGTGATTTTCCAATATCAAAGCATTGTTCAATTGAGCTTATACATACAGAAAAAAGGTTTAACTAGCAGTACTACCGGCCTCCATGATTTGGAGATGACAATTATTGTGTTATTCTAATAAGGGGTATTGTTTCAATTACTCTTACAAATTATTTGCTACTCGATCGCTTTTATCTTAAGCTTTTTCTTCCTTTCTTTCGATGGATTCTCTGTCCCTTCCGTCGATTTTGAAAAAGGACAAAATTAGACTTTCAATGTAGATTTCCACATCATGATTGCCTCCATGGTTAGTATGATTTGGATATTTGAATGAGTCATCTTTTGAATTGTATATCCTGAATTTTGATCGAACCAAAAACAACATTTCACCTGTGTCATGAGAAGGAGTGGATGCAAGTCATATTGGTTATTTGAATACTGGATGGATAACAATTTTATCCAAGATTCATAAATTCCATACTCTTTCATAACCCAAACACCTAAATGAGTTTCACTGCGATCACTTCCCAACATTCCCATAGACAATTCATTCTCTCCTACTTCATAGGAAGGCTTCTCCATCTTATATCATTTCTCATTAGCTAAATCAAAACAAATGATGTTCCTGCCCATATGCCGATGAAGCATCACATCCACAAACAAGCCTGGAACATATGTATCCCCATAATTATCAAGTTTTTTGGATAAATAATGTCTCCCTGCAATAATCAACAATAGTCTAAGAATCACTTTTTAGACTATATACCTTAACCTCAACGTCATCTGAATCGTCATTAATATAATTATAAAAAATACCCATTACTTTATAATTATTATCAAGCTCATCTAAAGAATATTTAAAAAAATCAAATTCCATCCGTGTCGTATAAATTGAGACAAAAAAATAATAAAATAATAACATATATTGAGCCCATATATCTAATTTTATAATAAGCATATACAATATATGGTAATGAGCAATTTGATGTCGACTTTGATAATTTAAAAAATGAAGTCTTATAGAGTTTTCAAGAATTGATTAATTTCTTGTACAGAGTGGATTAAATAATTTTTCACTTCAAATTAAACTTAAATTTTTCTGAATATCAATGTATGAAATTATTTTACCATCTACTAACGATTACAAAATTGAGATTATTATTAGAATTTATAAACAAAAATATTTATTTTAAGAGACATATGTTTCTTTAAAGCATATTAATCAATACATTAAATTACCAAGGATTAACGGTAAAAATGCTTCATAAGCCATGCATTTTTGATATTTTAGTTATGAAAATTCTGATTTAATTTGTCCTTCAATCATCACCGTTTTGATAAAAAATTCTTGCTGTGCTTGTTGTATATGTATAATTTGTTTTGTTCTCTTTTAACGTACCATTAGTGATTTTTCTTGTGATATAAAGCAAGTGGGGATGAACCACATGTACACTAAAAATGAACATTAAAATCAATAGTTCCGGTCCTATTTTGAGAGCACTTTAATTTGGAAAAGTAAAAATTGAAGAATCAACTTTTGGAGTTAGATATTTGACTTCGAAAATAATTGACAAAAAAGTTACACTCCGAGTTTAGGTCCTCAAGCATGACATGAGACGATTGATTTTTCAGGTCATTTATAATTTTAATTTTTAAATCTTATATTATTTTTATTAGACACTTTTATTTTTATATCTAAAAGATTTGAAAAAAATTCCTTTTCATCTATTTATTTTGTAAGTAATTAAAAGATCTTAATTTCTCTTTCAAAGATCTTGTTTCTTTTTTTCTTTTTTAAATTTTTTGTGTCAAGTCAAATAATGCTACATAAATTGAAACGAAGAATGCAAAATCTTCGGTCCAAGTATTAGAACTGTAGAGTAAATTGGTCACCTACTTATTGCTGTCCATCACATTCCCATGTGAGCAATGGCGGACCCAGAATTTTTGCTCAGGGGATTCAAAGTATAAAGGAGAAGTTCAGGTGGTAATGTAAGTGCGAGGTGAGCGTAGTGATCCCTTGGCATGCTCTTTGTACAAGAACCATAGATATTTCATTTTAGGGTGAATAATGTACAATCAATTTGAGAAAAATGTACAATCAATTTGAGAAAAAAAGTCTATCGTATTAAACACGCATTATAAAGTCTTTGGTAAGAGACTTCATAAGTTCCACACGTCACTGGAGTGGTCACCAATCGTGGTGTTTAAGTTTGTTTCTACACCTCCTTGATTAATTTATTATTACAAAATTAACTTTTTATCATAAAAATTTCAACTTCAATGTTGAATTTCAATTTGATGACGACTTAGATAATTTAATAAATGATAAATGGAGTCTTATAGAATTTTCTAGAATTGATTAATTTCTTGTAAAGAGTGGATTAAATAATTTCTCATTTCAAAATAAACTTGATTTTTTTTTAAAATATCAATGTATTGAAATTATTTTACCATCTACTAACTATCTAGAACAAAATTGAGATTATTATATAAGAATTTATAAATAGAAATATTTATTTTAACCGTCAACATATGTTTCTTAAAAAGATATTATCTACATCTTAGTTATCAATAGCAAGGATTAATGTTAATAACTTGATTGTGCTTACGGACCAAGATTTAACTTATTTAATCTGGATAATTCGACCCGAATTCAGATAAACCAAATATATTTTTTAATATTAATGGAGAAAGCTTTATAAGGTAAGTGCGTCTATATATGTATAATTTATTTTGTTCTCTTTTAACATACGATTAATGATCTTTCTTGTGACATAAAGCAAGTGGACGGTTGATCATATGTAGGGCATGTTTGGATAGGCTTATAAAAAGTCATTAATAAGTCAAAAGTTAAAAGTTATAAGTAGACGATATCGTACTTTTGACTTATTTCAAAAAAAAAATTGGCCTAAAAATGGATATTAAAAACACTTTATAACCCTTTCAAACACCTTCAATACTAAAAAAAAATTACTCCCTCCGTTCATTTTTAATTGTCATGGTTTTCTTTTTTAGAGTAAAACTATAAGAATTTTGACTAACATTTTACGATGTATTTTTTTATCATATTGATATGCAAAAATTGCAATTTATAGTACTTTCCGTATAGTTTTTTAATATATCTAATTTTTTTTGTTTAAAATATCAAATTAATGTAATCTAATTTAACTTTGAAAATTAGTTAAATTAACTTTCAAAAACTGCAACATGACAATTAAAAATGAACGAGAGAAATACTTAAAAATCAAAAACACCTAAAAATAAGTTAATTCAAACGGACACTTACACGTTAAAAAAAAAAGAACATTAAAAGTAATTGTACCAGCGTTTGGAGTTTAGATATTTGACTTCCAAAACCGCTGACAAAAAGTTACACGAGTTTAGATGCTCAAGCATGGCATGAGATGATTGGTTTTTCAGGTCGCTTATAATTTTAATTTTTTAATTTTATATCATTTTTATAAGAAATTTTTATTTTTATACACGAAAGATTTGAAAAAAGTCATTTTTTTAAATTTATTTTTTAAGTGATCAAAATATATTGATTTTTCTTTCAAATTCTTTTTTTAAATTTTTTTGTGTCAAGTTAAATAATATCACATAAATTAAAGCGGAAAGTAGTATATTGTTTTAAAAGCAAGCTTATTTGAAAAACGTTTTCTATGGTCCTTGGACAAGCATTATACAATCAAAATCTCCGGTCGGTTACCTACTAATTGCAGTCCATCGCATTCCCATGTGAGGAACAATTAGTGACTTCTTTGCTTTTACTTCTACGCAAGGATGGCAATGGGCGGTACGATGTGGGTTGAGTTTAATTCGTAAAAAATTTAATTCATCTTGTTTAGTCCCGCCTTGCATAACAATTTTTTTTATTTTCAATCCGCTCTACATTGACCTTCTTCGCATGGTTCTGCACTGCATAATTTTTTTACTCTATTTTATTTTTCTAGGTAAGTTTGATACTAAAAATAAAATTTAGGATAAAATACCTATACGCATACCTCTTTTTTTTTCTTCATAATTCTCATTATTCCCTACCAGTTCTAAAATTTTCCAAAATCCCTTATTTTACTCCCAAACCCCCAAACACTGGATACATAAATCCTAGCTCCCAAAACCAACGTTTATCCCTTCCTTATTTCACTCCACAAATCTCTCCCTATTTTTAGTCACACAATCCAATTATTTTCTCATTCAAGTTGAAATTCAAAATCGGTCTCTTTCATGTAGATTAAGGATATTTCTACACAAAAAAAAAGTTAAAAAGAAGAAAATATTTATGAGTCTTTTACCTATTTTTAAAAATACTCCAAAATTTATAATAAAATAAAATAAGTGAACTTCCAAATTTGAACACTACAACGTAAATTAGAAAAAAAGAAGTAATAATAGTAGTTATTATTTGATAATAATTAGTATAATATTTATAAATTTTCCATAATTTGAGTTGGTTATGGACTCTAACAACTAATCCTTTATTGAAATCGATTAGGATTCTTGTATTATTATTATTATTATTTAATCTTCTCATTGTCTCATATAATATTAGTTTCAAATTTTCCAAAGTTTAATACAGTCTAATATTTTCCTCTGTTTTCATGTGTTTTTCATAATCAAATTTCTTTAATGGATTGTGTTTGTTCATATATCTAATTAATAACTTAATTCTTATTTATTGTGATACCTTTATAGATACATTTTATTTCAGCTTACATACACCCTTCTTTCACAAACTTATTGTATCAGATACATTATTATCAATTACAAAATGATACATTATATTAAAAAAAATATATCTTATCAACTTGAAATCTTCCACAATTGCATATTTATCTTTCAAGGCAAACAATGTATCTTCTTCCAGAATCATAGATTGAATAAAGATACTCAAATGATGCAACAACTTGTTAACATTAAAGAGATTAGTTATACATTTCAAAAAATAATTATTTCTATGTATCAATCACACACAATCAGACACATAACTTATACTTAATATCAGATACAAAATATAAATATAATATGATACATACCCTCATTCTTGAACATTTTGATGCGTTTACAACAAATTAAACATGTATAATGTATCATCTATGTATAGTATTTCACAAACACAACAAGCAACAAAAATAGTAATGTATCATGATTTACAATAATTTAAATTAATTCTACATGTATCTGATATATAATAATTATCACACAGTAATGCGTCGAACTCTAAGCAAACACTTTACGTGTAAAATTTACTTATTTAATGAATCTAATTAATAGGAATACAATACTTATCAATTTATACAAGATACATAAATACTAATGTATCACGGTTGATATAGTCATCTCGAAAACACAAATAAAAAATCGAAGTAACTACATGTATCTGATATTTAATCACTACCACACAATAATGTATCGATCTAAAAGAAAAACCTTATGGACAACCTTTACTTTGATGTATCAAATAGGATTACAATACTTAAAACTTCTTCAAACCCCTAATGATGATAGTAACAAGACTCGAGAAGATATTCATGATGTATCTTCTCAAAATTTTCGATAATTTTAAATAAAAAATGAAAGTATCTTCAATGAACTAAGAGAAGAAGTTTGAATCTAAATTTTTTCAATAGTTTTGAATCAAAATTGAAAGGATCTTCGATGAACTGGGAGAAGAATTTTGAATCTCAAAATATTCGACAATCTTGAATCAATTGAAAGGATCTTCGATGAACTTGAAGATTCACAAATAAAATCATTTTTTCAACAACAATTCCATCACTTTTGTATCCTTCATGACTCACCTCTCTACACAAATTTCTGAATGTCTTAACAAAATCGATATATTCATCTTGTATAAGCCACTTTGATAGAATATTTTGGATTTGATACGATTTCTGATAGATGGAGGAGATGAAAATCTTGTATCAACCACTTTGATCGAATATTATGGATCTGTTACGATTTCTGATAGATGGAGGAGATGAAAATCTTGTATCAACCACTTTGACCGAATACTTTGAATTTGCTACAATTTATGATCGATGGAGGAGATGAAATTTGAATTTCAATTTTTTGAAGTTGTTATAGTTTGAATAGATTGATATCAATCTGTTTTGAGTGATTGTGGGAATGAAATTAATTTTATGTTTAGGTTCCATATTAAGCGCAACTGACCAGATTTGTAATGTATCATGGGTGATGTATCCAGATTAATCTTATGTATCCGGCTGGATGATTTTTTAAGGAATTTTTGTAAATTAGAAAATAGTAGGGATATGATTTTATACGTCTTATACTATGAGATTTATGTAAGTTATACTAAAATTTATAAAAATAAATTTATCTTTTCATTAAGTTATATTAAGGGATAAGACATAAGTACCCCCCTAGACTATGACCGAAATTCAGAGACGCACCTAAACGCAACTAAGATCATATTACCCCCTAAACTCATTTTTTCGTATTTTTGTGCACCTTCCTTATGTGCTGATGTGACACCTTCAACCAATCAAGTTGGTTATGTTTATACACACTCGCCTGACACATGTGTAAATATTTTATTTATTTTTAATTAAAAATTATTATTTTTAAATTAAATTTTTCATTTTTTTTTGAAAAATATTCTTATTTTTTTATCTTGTATTTAAATTAAGTTAATAATATACATTTTATTTTACCTTATATCGAAACTTTTTTTTTACCTCCATTCATTATTTTTTCTCTTTTATTTTCTTTGTCTTTCGTTTTGATTTGATTTCAAATGTCTTGTATTTAAAATAAGTTTATGTGAGGAGCAATTAGTGACTTCTTTGCTTTTACTTCTACATAAACTTTATGTTTGTTTAGTCTAAATGATGAAATATTTTTAGAAAAAATTACAAAAATATACTATTTAAGACTTCTATTAACAAAATATCAATATACTTATATTTAATTACAAACTAAGTTTTTAAATTACTACATAACAAAATATTTAAAAAAAATTATCGGAATTCTCTCTCTCTGACTCTTAGTAGTTCGTGTCATATTATGTGGGGTGTAATTAAGTATTTAATTTTATCATATATTCTATCTCATTAAACACACCCACATACACACGTTTTTTTTCTTCTTTTTTTATGTTTTGTAGTCATTTATTGGGATTCCTTTTATTTAAAGATTTGTGGTACCAATAAAGTTGTTACAGTACTATAATTGAGTTATAGTTCCAAGAAATATTACAAATCCCTTTTCACACGATTCATTATTTTTTTATTTTCCTTTTTACTTTTTGTAGTCATTTTTTTGTTCATATTGATTTATTCCTTTTATTTAAAGATTTTTATGGTACCAATAAAATTGGTACAGTTATTAATAACTGAGTTATTTCCTAGAAATATTAAGAATCCTTTTTCTAGCGGTATATTGAGTTAACCCTTCAATTTTAATCATTCATATCTCTTAAACCTTACATCTTTTTCACTTAATCATTTTTCATTCGAATTAACCAGAGGCGTCACCATATATTTTGTGCCTTTTTTTACCATATATAAATCAATATTTTTACATGAACATAATGTGGTAATTATTGCAACAGTCTAAATCAAAATATTAACCTTTTATAGTTTTTTACAATATACCGTTATAGGTTGGTAAATAACTCAAATAGTTGAATTACTTTATACAACCAGTATTATGACAATCGATTTTAGCATTATCAAATCTTTTTTATATGTGCTATTTGATTCCATGCAATGTTTAGTTTGGTAGATATATCATTACGTTTACCTAGTTTTGTGTAGTTTTTAGTTCAAGTAAACCGAATTTTTTACATTAACAGAGTGTAGTTTTTCTGCTATCATTCAAACCATGATTTTAGCCTAAACTAGTTTCTTTCCAATTTATTATTTTATGTTGGTATATAAAGTAAACATATGATTTCTACACACACCTATTATTACGTGCCTATATGTTTACCAATTGCGTAACTATTTTACCATATATTGGTTCCAGATCAAACCAATATATTAACACACCTTTATTCATTATTCCTATATTTTTACCAATATCTAGGCATATTATTTTACAATTGTTAATCAACGTTTTACATTAACATAGTCTATTGTGGTAATCAAGTTTTTCACATTAAGTAGTTTCACTAAAATTATTTATGTTTTAGGCTGAAATTATATACACCCATATCATTATGAAACTTCATTGGTGGTGATGGACCAATCACGAAATACTTGAGTTTCAAATGATAAATAGTCGTGTCCACACCTAATTGTAAAAATATAGTAGTAATCAAGCCTTCTTATTTGGTGTTTGCATCATACATCACTCCTTTAATTTCGTAATCCACGTAATTACCTAGAAAATTTCAAATTATTAATAAATTTTTAAAAAATTACAGAATGAATTTTATACACTCATCAATTTGAACAGTTTGGTAGTTACATTGGTATTCGATGGTATATAAGACAGTTATCGATATACTTTAGTAATTGCCCAAAATGTGCACCACTGTTTTCACCAATTTTTTCACCTCAATTTTCACCATCAATTACACCAAATAAATTATTACACCAATAAATACAACAACTCATACATCAATAATTTATTACGTATTTTGAAATTATGGTATTATATATTAGATCAATAAATACACCAACTCATACATCATAGTATTATTTTGGTGTCATTTACTAGAAACAAATATACCAACATAAATACCACATCACATACCTAAACCAATTTGTGGTAATTCACACAATCAGTTAAACCATACAATGTATTACACCAATCGACGTACCAATAGTAATCTGACATTTAACCCAAAAATACACCAACACATTTATTAGAGTATTAATTTACCACCAATTTATAGAAACAAATATACCAGATTAAGTACTAGATCACTATGACCAATTTTCAAATTATTATGTACACCAATTCAGATAAATAAAATACACCAAAAAATTAACCAATTTTTTTTTGAAAGTTATATTTTATATACCAAATAATACAACTAAATACACTAAAATATGTACCTGAAATTTAACTTGAAGTTGGTATGTGTACACCATATCACATACCAAAAGAAACTATTGATAAAATCTGTTAACATTCGGCATGCAACATACCAATTAAACCACTTAATTAATGATTTTATATTAACTTGGTGCTTTAATCAATTTAACCTAATTTTTTTAAAAAAAAAAACTTATTCGGCTCATCAGATTGCAACCAAAATCATATGATGTTGTTGTATTACACCAAAATCATTAATATAAAACAACGAATAAATACCAAAAAAAATTAAAACACTGATTATGTGAAGATCCTATTAATATTCCACAAACAATTGCTAAATCTTAATATATATTTAATAATTATACCTTTATCGTTGCACCAGAACATTAACCAAAATCTTAAGAATGTATATTCCACCAAATTCGACAAAATCAAAGGAATTACTACTAAAAAGATTACCTGATGAGTCCCAACGCCCGCTGTGATGAATTAGAATTGAAAAATTATTGATTTGCATATTTGATCGTCGATCTTAATTTGGAACATAAGTTTTATTTTTGTAGAAAATCTTTCTTTATGGAATATGATATATAACAAATAAGAGTAAATCAGGGAAGGTAAAATAATTGGAGAAATTTAAGGAATATGAATAATTGTGGCTGATTTGGTAAACGTTTTTTTAAAATTATTTTAATAAGAATTATAGTTTTTTTTAAAAAAATATAGCTATTCAATTGGAAAAAAAAGTATTGCTATATTCGTGTAATTAAAGTTATTAAGTTGCATACTTAAGTTTTTTGCCCATATTTTTGTTGCACAATTCATTTTAGTTCATCTTTAGACAATGACAATTTATTTCAACTGCATGTGTATCTTTTTGGACAGATATATTGAAAAAATCTTGGGCGAATAATAATTTTTGTTTAAATGGAATACTAAACATGATTTTTTAAAATAAATTTAACCTGAAAATATGACCTAGAAAAATAATGAATTTAGTAAAATTAAGTTTATATATTATTTAGAAATGTCACATAGAAATATTATTCATATGACAACGTGTGCATCACACCTTCTTGAACCTGTTCCAAGTAATCAAATAAATTAAAAATAATATTAGTTTGAATATATATATATATATGAATAAAACATGTCAAGTTCAAAATTTCACAGTAATTTTTCTTTTTCAATCGTTAAAATATTTCTTCGTAGAAACAACTTCTCGATCAAGATTTAATATAACAAGAAAGTGGATGTCATCCCATTTAATTTGGTTAGTTAGCTAGGTGGTCAAATTTACTTCTTTGCAAGAAATAAAACAAACATTAAATTAATAAGAAAGAGATAAAGTATTTGTTATTGACGAATTTTTTGAAGATATCTTTATATTTTTCAATACCATTATAGTTATTGAAGGACGTACGCTACCGATCGGTATAATATTGGCGTGCTAAATTAAGATATTACAAATCTACGAAGTTAAGATGACCAACCAACTAAACTACTAAGATTCTTCAGTTAATTGCAACTTTTTTTTTTTTTTATGTTTATCGACTTTTTGTCCATTTACCAATACATAGCTTAATTTAGAATTTTAATTTATTTTATATAATCTCAATGTATTGAGTATAAAACTATTTACATTATTCAAAACAGTAAACATGTCCAAGAAAGTTGGCAATATGTACAAAATCCTAAACATCTTTAAATGTCTTATTTCATTGTTGAAAACACATACATCTTAATCCTTAACACAAAGTAGAGAAACTATATATAGGAAATACTTCAAATGAACACCAACAAGCAAAGCTTCAAATAATTAAATTATTAATGTGAGTAATGCAGGACCATAACGTTATACTCAACAATAGCATCCCCACTAGTCATATTGATCCAATAGGTTTTTGCGGTGGCGATTCCCTGAGCCAATCGAAAAACTCCAGAACCACCAACGATAGGCATCTCACGATACTTGTGAAATACAGGGTTCCGACCAAGTACACTCAGCGTGCTACCATTGTACTTGCCAGCTGTGAACACAAAGTTGAGGGTCATGAGAAGACCAGACTCATTTTGATCAGCTGCACCATAAATCCCTTGGGCTCGACCCACTATTGTCGAGTTGGGCTCTGGTCCAACTGTCAGTGGGTCGTCCGCCATTGCAACAAACCCAAAGAAAGTTGGGGATTTGGTAGTCATGTTGGCCTGGGCTATTTGGACTGCAGTTGGATTTTTCCCACTAACTATGTCATGAAAATAGAAATGAAATTTGGTTACCTTTTGCTTTGCATGAGGAAGTTTCTTGAACCATTTTTCAACAGCTTTGGGTCCTAATTCAACACCTTGAGCCATTGGCATGACCATAACAACTATGAAGCAAAACAATAAAACTAACCTTGTTTTTCCCATCTCTTAATTTTTCCAAGTTTTAACTATTTGAGAAAGAGTTCAATAAGTTGTAAATATAAAGATATGAGTATTAGTATTTATATGTGGTGTGTGAGTGGGGAGTTGGTTGTTAAAAAATTAAAAATATTTAGTTCCTTTTCATTCAGACTAGTAGAATATATAAGTTGTTAGGGTGCATGTGTATGGTACGAAAAGAAAATATTTTCTTCAAAAATAAGTGAATTTCTTATTTTATCCCAGAGATGTCTAGTTAGTAAACAATGGAGTCCACACTTTCTAACAAAGGCTATTCCGTATGTATTCAAGGAGATTCGAACACGAAATCTCTGATTAGATAAAGTACTTATCACTCCACCACAACTCTCGTACGCGAAAAAATATATATCCTATACAGCTCAGGTATATATGTATTGTCTGTAAACTCTAAATAATTAATATGCATTACACTAATCTGCATGTTCCAGAAAGAGGTTATTTAATTTCAGTTAGGATGATTAGTTTGCCATTGATGATTGAACCACGTTGTGTGAACAACGTGACAACAACTTTTTATTTTTCGACAACAACATTATTTCATCTCTTTCTTCTAAAGTATATGACAACTTTCAAATTTTAAGATTCAAACAAATTTTTCTTTGATAATAATTTATTTTACTCTTATAAATATCTTGATCGTTAATTATTGTTACTTATAGTACTTTTTAGATAATTTTTAAATATGTAAATTTTAATTAAAAAAAACTTAATGATTTCATGCCCAATTTCACTTATCAAATTAAACGGTTTGACTCTCTAAATTCAAACTATGCCACATAAATTGAGACAAAGAAAGTATTATATTTTTTCTCTTAAAAAGGTTGGTGTGCTATTTATTTATTTACTTAAATCGACCTCATGAGGCCGACTTGTTTATTTTTTTAAAATAATTATATTAATTATACCGACCTGATGAGGTTAATTTGTAGTATAAATTAATTTCTTTAATAGCAATATAACATTTTTTTTTCAGACATAAAACCTCCTCATGTGGTCATCAGTGGTTTACCCCCAAAAAAAAAAAATTGGCACTAAAATATTGTTTTTTCCATCTGCCCAATTGCCAATTTAATTTAATTCAATAAATAGACAATATAATCTGTTAAATCAAGCACAAAGCTATCGACAATCCATCAAACTACAACAAACACATGTACTAAATCCTCCATTTCACACTACATCAAATTCAATTTCAAACTATTTTAAAGTTGAATGAAAAAGATGTACAAGTCTTGATAAGTTATAAAATTCTATTTCAGACTACAATATTTACATATATTCACAAAAAACTTAATAATTCACACAAATCACCATAAAATATATAATTCCTAGCCTGCGAGGTTTCAATTATTTGGCTAGATAGCTCAACGATATTCTACCCCATGACCTATAGAGTCTGCCCTATCCATCGACAAATCATCCTTTATTATGTCCTATCTAATCATCTCTCCTCAATATATTTAATACTATCTCTATCTTTCTCACACCTTCTCGCTAGAGACTTTGTGTATCTCCTCTTCATATATCCAAACTATCTCAACCTCGTTATCCTCATCTTGTCCACCACAATTGCAACTCTCTTTGTATCAAATATAATCATTCTTAATCTTATCTTAATGCAGATCATAAAAATAATCTGAACATTAATATTTCTCTCACAAATATATATAGGCAGAGTCAAAATTTAAACATTCTGGGTTCTAAATTCTAAAATAGCAATATAAGTGGTAATTATAACTAAATTCTAAATTTAATATTTGTACTGCAAATATAAAATTTAAACTAAAGCTACTAAATTCTATCGAATCGTTACCTTTTGCTGGAAAAAGCTACGATAGTTCCATAGTGGTTACCCAAACATTATTTCTTTGTTAAAAAATTATATTGTGTATATATCAAATCTTACTTTATGTTAGTCTATTACAGAAGCTTATTGCGTGACTATACAAAACATCTATTAATTATAGTCAATATATACTTAATATCATTATAATAATAGTATCATACTTAAAGAAAAATAATTTTATCTAAAGCAAAATCTTGTAATAAATGGGAAAAAAATTTCATCAAATTTTTTAATAGATAGAAATATCCTTATAACTTCCAAAACATGGTCAAAGGTCTCATTTCAATGATCAAAAAGTCAAAACACGTCTTTATCCTTCCAACAATATAGATAAACTATAGTAGGAAATACATATTACAAATGACCACCAACAATTAGCAACGACCATCCAATTAAATTAATTTAATTACTATTCGTAATGCAGTACCATAATATGATACTCAACCACAGCATTTCCACTAGTCGTATTGAACCAACAAGTATTCGCAGTCGCAATTCCTTGAGCCAATCGAAAAACTCGAGAACCACCAATGATAGGCATTTCACGGTACTGGTGAAATAAAGGGTTCCGACCAAGCATACTCAACGTGCTACCATTATACTCACCACTTGTAAACACAAAATTAAGAGTCATGAGAAGGCTAACCTCATTTTGATCCGCTGAACCATAAAACCCACTATTGACGAGTTGGGGTCGGGTCCAACTGTTAGTTTATCGTCTATCATATCAATTACGTCATGATAATAGAAATGAAATTTAGTTAGCTTTTGCTTTGCATAAGGAAGCTTCTCGAACCATTCTTCAACAGCTTTGGGTCCTAATTCAACACATTGAGCCATTGGTATGGCTAAAATAACTATGAAGCAAAATAATAGAATTAGCCTTGTTTTTCCCATTTTCTCAATTTTTATTTACTTGTATACAATATAATATGAATACATTTATTTATATAGAGTGTGTGAGTAGAGGACAATAGGTGCATTTTTACTTTTAATATATATAGTTGGTAAAAATACTACTCCCTTTGTCCCAATTTATATGACTTACTTT
>JAJONZ010015763.1:0-16129 GCA_029582445.1 Solanum paucissectum | reverse complement strand
TTAGTAAATCTTTTTTCTTATTTTATTATGTTTACAACCACGAATATCCACTTTGAAACCCAGCCCCGAAGAAAGCTATGAAACCCTAGCCGCGAAATAAGGGGAAAGTTGTGAAATCCTAACTATCATGCTTTGAAATCGTAAACACAATAAAATAAGAAAAAAGATTTACTAACCTACAACCACAAATATCTACTTTGAAACCCAGCCCTGAAGAAAGCTATGAAACCCTAGCCGCGAAATGAGGGGAAAGTTGTGAAATCCTAACTATCATGCTTTGAAATCGTAAACATAATAAAATAAGAAAAAAATTACTAACCTACAACCACGAATATCCACTTTGAAACCCAGTCACGAAGAAAATTGTGAAACCCTAGCCGCGAAATGAGGGAGAATGGGTGAAATCGTTTCTGGAAAATAATGACATGAGGGGGGGGGGAGATTAATTAGGATTTAGGGATTTAGTCTATGTGGCAGTGGAACCCTATTGGTATGCAATGTGGCATCCACATGGCATTTAACAACTGTTGACACCTAATTTTGACCCTCCCCGATAATAATTAGTTTTTGAGCTTCTTAGATTTCAAGTGATTTAGAATAGTTAGTTTATAAAATATTTTTCAAGTTTTGAAGTGATTTTAGTCATTTTTATAATATTTAAATGACACATAGTTCTTATACCTTTATTAATATATTTTATAAATATTTGAAAATTATATCAAAAAGATTTTATTCCTTTTGGCTAGGTGTTTCACTAATTTAGCTTAATTTAAATCATAATTACAATTTTGAATTAATTAGTTCGTATTTGAATTAACTATTTTATGATTAAGTTAATTATTTTATTTCGTTAATATTAAGAAGCTCATTAATTAATTTTTATTAGTTCACCTTATTTAGGTTTAGCCAAATTTGTCAAATCAACTCAATTTGGCTATTTCTTAAATTCCAAAATCTAACCAATTTAATTCTATCCTATACCCGTCTTAAAAGACCTAAATTCTGGGCCTTTCCCAACTTCAGCAGCCCGCCACCAAGCCCAATTCCCAGCTGACCCAGACAATACAATATACTATATTCCAACACTTCCCAACATTCTCCCAGCCCACTCTTTAATTTCCCTTTTGACCCGCCCCACTGTACACGTTCTTCTTCTCCTTAGCGCTGCAACTCCAAAAACCGACCCAAAATTTTCAGCAAACCAACAATACCCGACCCGACCTCTCTATCTAATTTGAACGTCAAAGCAACAACTTTTCGCGTCTTCCTCCTCTGCCAGAACAGTTCGAACAGCTTTCTCTGCATCCGGATTTTAGGGGATTTCGGTTGAAATCTTGTATAAGCAACAACTTTTCCCCATCCTTTGAGGAAGAAAATTCAAATTGAGAGTGGGATTTCGAAATTCCGATTCTACCCTCGTTCTCACTTGAACTTACGTCCCTTTCCCCCAAGAACGGACCCCATTTTTTTCCATCTATAAAAACTCCCTTTCTTATTCACTGTTTGGGGGTTGGAAATTTTAGAGCAAAAAATACTAAGATCAATTCAAGAGTAATAGTGTTTAAAATACAAACTAACTACACTTCAAGGAAAAACAGAGGAAATACTTGCTTTGAGTATTTGGGTTCGATATTCCTACCCAGATTTCTTAACCGTTGTTCGTGTTCGAGATTGCGTAGTGGTTAAGTCACCCCTGCTCGTTCAGTCCCAGTCGCTGCTCCTAACGAGGTAAACAACTAGTAACTCTTTTGTTCATCTCGAGTTTGAACGTGTTGAATCGTGTTTTGTTCTTTGTCGACTCAAAAGGCATCTTGTTTGATATGTTCAAGCTGAGTTTTTCTCTTCATCTTGATCTTTCTGAAGCTGGTAGTGTGTATTTCGTTTTCAAGGTGATTTAAAGCATGTTTGGATCTGTTTTCCATGTTCTCTTCTTGAGCTCGTGACTATTATGCTCGTCTTGAATTTTAGCTTGTTCACTGGTTAATCACCAGGACATTGTTCTGTTCTTATTTGTGGAGTAGGTATTCATGTCTTGTTATGTGTTTCTGAATGTGTCAAAAAAATTGATTTTTTCGCACTAATTTTCCGATTTTATGTATGTTAGTTCTCACCCGTAGGTATAAGTTTGCGTCAATTTTTTTTTAGGGTCATCTTGTGTTATAAATGATTTCCATTCAATATAAGATACGTCCCGTTTCTCCCACGGTTCTTGCCTATTTATCTATTTATTTTTATCTTTTTTAGTATTAGAAGATATCATCCATGTTTTAGCTTAAATATGTTGTTTTGTTTTGGAATTGTGCTTACTGTTCAAAATTTTGAGGCCTGGCGTTCTTTTTCTAATTTTCTTGTAGTTAATCTCTAGATTAATTGTTGATTTATTGTTGTGTGTTTGATGTTACAGTAGCTATTTATACACCCTAGTTAGCAAAGCTATCATTTGTGTGTTTTTTTTTAAAATTAAATAAAATAAAAATCTGATTTTAGTTCAAAAATGCGAAAGTTGCAGTTGGGATCTATCTTTGGTTACTTGTTAAAGCTGCAAATTTTAATCATCCTAGCTTTGAGTTTGCCTATAGAAAGTAAAGTTTGTTTACGTCATTAACCTTGAGCCTTGCAATTTGACTCTCTAAATTGTTTAGATTTAACTTTTGTTGGTCTTTGTCATGTTACTTTCTAAATCTGCCTCGAAATGTTCATCTCTTCAGCTTTCGTGTTTAATTTATCTGAAAATAGCAGTCTCCATTCTGTTAGTTGCATTATTGTTTTGTTGTTGAATTGATGCCTAGAAAAAATGTTGAAGCACGTCTACTCCTTTCATCTTTCCTTTATGTGAAGTTGCGAAAAATTACTAAAGACCCCTCTCTTATTCATGTCTAAAATTTTTGCAGAACAGTAGCATTATTTTATTAATTTTGGCTTACTAGTTTGTTTATGTTCACATGCTCAAGCTCATTATGTTAACACATGGGTTTATTATTGCATTTGCTTAGTTTCATATTGCATTTCTTTTTTTTCTTTTTTTTTACTTAATGGTATCAATTCCAATAGTTTGCTCCATTTCTGATTGTGATAGTTGTTTTCTTTATCATTTTCCTCACCTAGATAATTATGCACTAGTTCATTCTTCATTTGGCTACTGTTAGTTTGGTTGCTAGTCTACGATTATCATTTTGGTATTTTATCCAATCAGGTGGGAGTTAGTTTAGTTCTAAGAGAAGGATTCTTTAAATATTACATGTTTTCCTTAGTCATCTTGGCATAACTAGGCAGTGAACTAGCCACATGCATATTTTTACCTTTTTTTTTTTTTTTTCCATGTGTCTTGGTTGTATTGTACAGAATTAAAGTGCGCTCCGTCACTAATTTCTATTGTGTTTTGTTCTTTTCTATGCATGAACTAGGATCCGCAGATATTCGAGTTTAACTTGCTTGCTTGTTTAGAAGTATATGTCTACCTTATTTTGATTTTCATGTCTTGCAATCTAAGGGTTGATTCATGTATGTGGAAATAAACGCGCCTTACTCAGAAAGAGGGATATTTGATGCGAGATGAGAGCTTTGTTTTGTTTTACACGGGAAGCAATAATCGATGTCTAACTTGAATTTGAAAGTATTTTATTCATCTAATCTAGTTATTTATTACATTGGGTTAAGTCACTGCTATTCTATTCATGTTATAAAAAATAAATAAATTATTATTTAATTAAACTAGCATGCTTAATATTAGTAGTCTAAGGATATTGAATTTGGTTCCTTTGTTTCTTTCATTATCGGTTTCTGGAAAGGATACTAATTCTCCTTTGACTTTTTGCCCCATTATTGTCCTTAGCACTACATATAAAAATATTAAGTCTTCATGATTTTTCCATTTACATTAGTGTTTAAATGTTGTGCTGTTAATGACTAACTGGCATATGCTATTTCACTTATTTATTCATTTTTATCTTATCACTTCACTCCATTCCCAAAGTGCTAATTATGTAACTTGTTTATCGTTTTGCATGTGAAATCTGTCTGAGTTCACTACGAACTCCTATCTTCCTATTTGCATTTCGAGAGAGCCATAAATGCTCAAATTCCTTTTTCGAGTCAGCCAGCCATCAAAAAATTGGCGTGCAGGTTCCGGGATTAAAAATGCGGAGCAGATCGGGAGTTGAAAAGATTAGGCCAAAGGCCCACCTTTCATTTTTCTGTATTTTGTTACTTTGGGCCTAAGCCTTTGTCATTTTATTTATTATTATCTTGTTAGAATTTAGGACAGGTGGAAGATGGGCCTAAGGCTCAAAGAAATAAATTTCAAAATTTAGTTTAGAACAGGTACAAAGGTGGCAAGAATTGGGCCAGAAGCTCAAAACGAGATTAGGCCCAAGTACTGGCCCAGGCGGACAGAAAATTAGACTTGGGCCCAAATTTCCCTCTTTACTTTATCATTTTATATTTATTTACTTGTCATTGCTTGTTGTTAATCTTAAAGTTATTACGATTTAATTTCCCCGACAAATAGTTATTCTGAACCAATTTTCTAAAAAAGCGACTAATTAAGAGCTCATTTCTCTTTACCTTAAAACTTAATTTTTCAAAGTATTTAACTGGTATAGTGTCTTAATATTTCCCCTTTTCACCCTTAAAATGATTCTAACTATAAAAATTATTCAATTCAAATTAAGTCAAACGAATTTAGCCAAATAAATTAATTGCCGGATAACCGCGTAATAGCAGGCATTTCGGGTGCTTTCAAACCCTTCCCAAAATGCTAATATGAACCCCGAACCCCTTTGAATATTTTCATTAGATTTTGTTTGTCTTTTGAAAACAATAGTTTTTTTAATTTTTCTTAAAAATTAAGTGGGGACTCTTAAAACCAGTCCAAATATATTTTTAAATAAAACAACAGCTTTCGTTAATAAGAAGGGTACTTTTGACCCAATAGTTTGACGGGAAGGATAATTTTAAGCCCAAATATAGTTTAAGGGTACATATGAGCTATTTCGGATGATTTAAGGGTATTTTTGACCCTTTTCCGTTTAGTCTATGTGGCAGTGGAACCCTATTGACGTGTAATGTGGCATTCACATGGCATCCATGTGGCATTTAACAACTTCCGTTAATAAGAAAGGCACTTTTGACCCAATAGTTTGACGAGAAGGGTAGTTTTGAGCCGAAATATAGTTTAAGGATAAATATGATCTATTTCGGATAGTTTAAGGGTATTTTTGACCCTTTTCCGTATTTTTATTTATTAAGAAAATAATAGTGTTTATCTATTGTCCTTATATAATAAAAACGCAACTATGATGTTTATAGTTAAATTATTAAAAAGCAAATAATGGTGTTTTCTGGTTGTTTTCATGTGGATTACTGGACACTTTTAAGATATTATTGATTGATTTCTAATTGGTTAAGTTTCTAAGTGCTTTACTTTAAAGTAAGACCAAGTCAACATGATAATATTTCTCTCATCTCATCTTAATCATTGTTAGTAATATAAAACATCCTCCAAGCTGGTACTTTGGTATAAAAATAAATTTGTATTTATGGATCGTTGGGTTCGAAGACAAATATATTGAGATTAATTATTGTAACATCTCGTTATCTTTGTGCTATGACTTGATCATATGAATAACTCAATTCAAATCACGAGAACATAATTACATGGATGAACTAATTAAGAAATTATGTTGAAGTACGATGTCATTGCCTAAGTATGAAAAAGTCAAGAAATAAAAATAAACTTGTATTTATGAATATGACTTTTTTTCGAAAGGGAAGAACTTTATGATTTTCTATGACAAGCTGAACATATTCATCATTTTGAGTTCAAGGGCTAAATGATATCATGTAATGAACAATAGTGGTATTGATAACAGAGAAGACATTTGGTGTCCAAAATTGAAAACGGATACATGAAATTGTGAAACTAATATATTGTGAAATACAAATACAGAGAAGGAAGGGGACAAGAGAGGGAGAGAGATGAGCGACAGAGGAAAGAGGCGAGAAAGAGAGTCTGTATATCTTAGTTACGTGCGAATTACACCTTGAATAGAGTGTATGAAATAAATTATAGGTAATCCGGTTTCTGTATATCTGATTGATATATATATATATATATATGAGCCGTCAGATACATGTGTACGGAACAATTAATTGGCAAGGAATATAATTTCAAAAACTACTTTTCAGTTGTAATTATCACCAATAATAGTATGCTTTATGTTGTTTGCCCTTCATTAATTAGTGGTACAACTTTAGTTTTTAGTACAACAATTGTACTGGGCTTCATGAATCTTGGCCCATGTAGCTAAATCCAAATGGACCTCTAGAAAATAACAAGCTTACATATAACAATTGGGCATTGGCCCAAAGAGGTTCTTTGTGGAGCAGCTTTATCTTTTGGAACAACAATTGTGTTAGCTTCCCTTATCTTAGCCCATGTACCTAAATTCAAATTGACCTCAAGAAAATAACAAGGAAAACTTATCCATATGTGCGATTCGGCTAAATTTATTATCAATATGGTTAAAATATACAATATATATATATATATATATATATACACACGATTCGGTCAAATTTACGCTTTTACGCGTGCCTTTAGGAGTAAGTCGCACCTTAACTCTTTAATGCTCTTACACGAGCCCATCTAGTGATTTTACGAGGGGAGTATTTTTATTTTGTTGAACCACATATCTTCTTCATTTATTCACAAAAAAATTTATTAAGCATTTATTTCCTTGTTCGTTACCTGTTAACACGTGTATTAGCACCTTCTTTTCCAGTAAACTATGGGTACCCTCAATTTGAGAAATACCTACCGTAAGCATCACTCAAAACTCTAAAGAGCAAAATTGGGTCTCACTGCAGGGAAGCTTCAAAAGATCTCTGGTGCTCTCTTTCTTATTTTATTCTGCCGAATTTTTCAGCTTTTTTTTATTCCTTAACCCTTCAATTTCAGAACTCTCAAGGAAGATGGTGCTCAAACTTTAAGAAAAATTTGTCTAAATCACATTTAGGTATTGTAAGAATTAATTTCTAATTGAAGTTTGCACCTCTTAAAGTTGAAATAAGTTGATATAGCATGTTATCCTCTTTCGCTAATGAAAAGATTTTTGTTCTTTCTAATTTACAAATACTGTTTTTTTTTTACAGTGAATTTGTTGATCTTATAGGGTTCCATGTGGGGTTCCAACCCATTTTTGTTAAAGTCTTAAGTTGGTATAACTACATACCAACTAAATCTTACCAAGATAACTACATAGTTGCAAAGTTTGAAACTTTGGTATTTTCATGATGTCATTGGTGACATCATTAGGAGTAGATTTCTCCTATAAATAGAGAGCCCTTTGCTCATTTCTAAAACACACCAAGTTAGAGAGAAAAAACCATTTTGAGAGCAAAGTGAGGTATTCCACAGACTATACAAGAAAAATAGTCTGTGAAGAAAAATAGAGTGTGAGCGATATTTTTAGTAAGGTGGAAACCAAAAGAGTGTTATTCCTTTTGAGTGTGTAGTAGTCACTTTGAGTATTGTATTCGTGACTATACAGTGTAAAATTCCTTACTATAGTGATATCAGTTGCTCCTCTTGGCCCGTGATTTTTTCCCTTATTTAGAAGGGTTTCCACGTAAAAATTTTGGTGTCATTATTTTTCCATTTTATTTCCATCACTTTTATCAATATATTTTTGTGCTTATCCGTATTTTTCCAACAAACTGGTATCAGAGTCAAGGTTTTATCTGAGTATGTTCTGTTGTTGCAGCACAGTCTGAACTTCCACATCAGAAAATATTTACTTTGGTTTGCAATAACTATTTTTTTTTGGGGAAAACGATGGAAGCCAACACAAGTAGAATGGTTACTTTGAATGGTGTTAATTATGTCATTTGGAAGGGAAAAATGGAAGATCTGTTTTATGTCAAGAATTTTTATCAACCAGTCTTTATCACTGTAAAGCCTGATAATAAAACAGATGAAGAGTGGAATCTGTTGCATAGACAGATTTGTGGATTCATTAGGCAATGGGTTGACGATAATGTGTTGAATCATATTTCTGGGGAGACACATGCTCGAACCCTATGGGAGCATCTTGAAAGTTCGTATGCTCGAATAACTAGCAACAATAAAATGTTCTTAATAAAGCAGATGTTGAGTTTAAAGTATCATGATGGTTCTCCGATGACATACCTTCTGAATAATTTTCAAGGGATCATGAACTAATTATCTGCTATGGGCATCAAATTTGATGAAGAAATTCAAGGCTTGCTTCTACTTGGTTCCCTACCAGATTCTTGGGAAACATTAGAACTTCATTGTTAAATTCTGCTCCGGATGGTGTGATCCCAATGAATTCTGCCAAGAGTAGTGTCTTGAACGAAGAGATGAGAAGAAAATCCCAAGGTTCTTCTTAGTCGGATGTCCTGATAACTGGTTCCAGGGGGAGAAACAAAACTCGTGGTTCTCAGAATAGAGAAAAAAATAGGAGTAAATCCAGAGGCAGGCTCAAGGAGATTGAGTGCTATCATTGTGGCATGAAAGGGCACACAAAGAAGTTATGCAGAAAGTTGAAGAGGGAGAACAAAAACAAAGAGGAAACTAAAGAAGATGGCAATGAAAATTGCCTAGCCACCATCACCACTGAAGATCTTATTACCGTCCTTGATGCATATATGATAAATATTGCTTGTGATGAGTCAAGCTGGGTTGTGGACACTGGTGCCGCATCTCACGTGACATCAAAGAAGGATTTTTTCTCTTCCTATACTCCTGGTGATTTTGGAACCTTGAGTATGGGTAATGAGACTGTTTCTAGGGTGGTTGGTACTGGTACAATTTGTTTGGAAACTAGTGTTGGAACTAAACTAGTTTTGAACAATGTGAAACATGCTCCTGATGTTCGTCTGCACCTGATTTCTGTTGGTGTTTTGGATGATGAAGGATATGTTAGTACCAACGGTGATGGAAAATGGAAACTCATTAAAGGTTCCTTGATTGTGGCTCGTGGTAACAAACGTCATGGTCTATACTGGACTACGGCTTCTGCTTGTGTTGATATGATAAATGCGGTTGAGAGCAATGACTCTTCAACATTATGGCACAAGAGGCTTAGCCACATCAGCAAAAAAAGACTTAATATTCTAGCTAAGAAGAAATTATTGTCAAATTTTAAAAGTGCTAAATTAGAAAAGTGTGAGCACTGCTTGGCTGGTAAACAAAATAGAGTTTCCTTTAAGTCTTACCCCCTTCAAGAAAGACAGAGTTGCTTGAATTGGTGCACTCTGATTTATGCGGTCCAATGAAGACAATGACATTGGGTGGTGCACTCTACTTTGTCACTTTTATTGACGACTGCTCGAGAAAACTTTGGGTCTATGTCTTGAAGACTAAAGACCAAGTGTTAGGTGTCTTCAAGCAGTTTCAGGCTTCAGTTGAAAGAGAATCTGGAAAGAAACTGAAATGTATTCGTACTGATAATGGTGGTGAATATTGTGGACCATTTGATGAAAACTGCAAGCATCATGGTATTAGACACCAGAAGACTCCTCCTAAGACTCCTCAGCTTAATGGTTTGGGTGAGAGGATGAACAGGACCTTGATGGAAAGAGTTAGATGTTTGCTTTCTGAAGTAAAGTTGCCGAACTCATTTTAGAGTGAAGCTTTATTGACCGATGCACATGTTATTAATCTATCTCATGTTGTTGCTTTGAAAAGTGATGTACCAAATAGTGTTTGGTATGGAAAGGATGTTTCCTATGACCATTTGAGAGTATTTGGTTGCAAAGTTTTTGTACATGTGCCGAAAGATGAGAGATCAAAGTTAGATGCCAAGACAAGGCAATGCATCTTCATTGGATATGGCCTTGATGAATTTGGTTACAGGCTATATGATCCAATTGAGAAGAAACTCGTGATATTATTTTCATGGAGAATCAAATAATTTAAGATATTGACAAAGCAGAGAAGCTAGAATCTTCAAGTTTTGATGGCATAGTTCATCTAGATGAAGTTCCTCACGCAAGTATGCATGATGTTGTTGGGCTTGATGATCATGGTGACACCCATAATCATGTATCGAATCAACATGTTGATGTTGATAATAACAATGATATTGTTATTGATGATCCTAATGCTCATGAAGTTGTGGATGAATCAAATGTTCTGCTTAGGAGGTCCACAAGACAGCGGGTTCCTTCCTCTCGTTATTCACCCAATGAGTATGTATTACTCACTGATGGGGGAGAACCTGAATGTTATGAGGAGGCCATGAAAGATGAGCACAATGATCAATGGATTGAAGCCATGCAAGATGAGATAAAGTCTCTGCATGAGAACCACACTTATGAGTTGGTAAAATTACCCAAGGACATGAGAGCTTTGAAGAACAAGTGGGTGTTCAAAATTAAAGTTGAAGAACACAACTTGAAGCCCAGGTACAAAGCTAGATTGGTTGTTAAGGGATTTGGTCAAAGGAAGGGTATTGACTTTGACGAAATATTTTCTGTTGTTGTCAAAATGTCCTCGATTCGTACAGTTCTGGGTTTGACTGCTAGTCTTAATTTAGAGATTGAGCAGATGGATGTGAAGACGGCTTTCCTTCACGGTGACCTAGAAGAAGAAATTTATATGGAACAACTTGAGGGCTTCAAAGTAGAAGGTAAAGAGAATTTTGTGTGCAAACTCAAAAAGAGTCTTTATGGCTTAAAGCAAGCTCCTAGACAGTGGTATAAGAAGTTTGAATCTGTTATGGAGGAGCAATACTATAAGAAGACTTATTCAGATCATTGTGTATTTGTACAAAAAAATTCTGACAATGATTTTATCATCCTTTTGCTGTATGTGGATGATATGTTGATTGTGGGCAAGAATACTTCCAAGATTGACGAGTTGAAGAAAGAGTTGTGTAAGTCTTTTGCTATGAAAGATTTGGGTCATGCCAAACAAATTTTGGGCATGAGAATTACTAGTCTCAGAGATGAAAGGAAGATTTATTTGTCACAGAAGAAGTACATTTAACGTGTACTAGAGCGCTTCAATATGAAGAATGCTAAGTATGTTAGCACACCTCTTGCTGGTCAGATGAAGTTGACCAAGAAGATGTGTCCTACAGCTAGGGAGAAAAAAGAGAGCATGGCCAAAGTTCCATATTCCTCCGTCGTCGGAAGTCTAATGTATGCAATGGTATGCACTAGACCTGATATTGCTCACGCAGTTGGTGTTGTCAGCAGATTTCTCGACAATCTAGAAAAAGAGCATTGGGAAGTTGTGAAGTGGATACTCAGGTATCTTAGAGGAAGCTCAGATGAATGCTTGTGTTTTGGAGCATTAAATCCAATCTTGAAGGGCTATACATATCCTGATATGGCAGGTGACTTTGATAACAGAAAATCCACTACTAGATATCTGTTTACTTTTTCAGGGGGAGCTATGGCAGTCAAAGTTGCAGAAATGTGTTGCACTATCCACAACTGAAGCTGAGTATATTGCGGCTACTGAAGCCGGCAAAGAGATGATATGGCTAAAGCGATTTCTTCAAGAGCTTGGTTTGCATCAGCTGGAGTATATTGTCTATTGTGACAGTCAGAGTGCAATAGACTTGAGCAAGAACTCCATGTACCATGCAAGGACAAAACACATCGACGTTAGATATCATTGAATTCGTGAGAAAGTGGAAAGTGAATCATTTCACGTCAAAAAGATCCACACAAGTGAAAATCATGCAGATATGTTGACCAAGACGATACTGAAAGACAAGTTCGAGTTATGCAAAGAACTTGTGGGTATGAGCTCTCTCTAAAGAAGATGAAGATACCTCCTTCCAGTGAATGAGACTGGAAGGGGAGATTTGTGGGTTCCATCCCCATTTTTGTTAAAGTCTTAAGTTGGTACAACTACATACCAACTAAATCTTACCAAGATAACTACATAGTTGCAAAGTTTGAAACTTTGGTATTTTCATGATGTCATTGGTGACATCATTAGGAGTAGATTTCTCCTATAAATAGAGAGCCCTTTGCTCATTTCTAAAACACACCAAGTTAGAGAGAAAAAACCATTTTGAGAGCAAAGTGAGGTATTCCACAGACTATACAAGAAAAATAGTCTGTGAAGAAAAATAGAGTGTGAGCGATATTTTTAGTAAGGTGGAAACCAAAAGAGTGTTATTCCTTTTGAGTGTGTAGTAGTCACTTTGAGTATTGTATTCGTGACTATACAGTGTAAAATTTCTTACTATAGTGATATCAATTGCTCCTCTTGGCCCGTAATTTTTTCCCTTAATTAGAAGGGTTTTCACATAAAATTCTTGGTGTCATTATTTTTCCATTTTATTTCCATCACTTTTACCATATATATTTTTGTGCTTATCCGTGTTTTCCAACACTCCACAACGTGAACAAGATGATAAGAGATCACTCACTGGACATATACGTGCTGAATATTTTAGTTAAGGAATAGTGTTGAGTACAAAGGTCTATCTCACAGTGGAGAGAATGAAATAGCGCATTCGATAATATGAAGTTCATATATATATATATAATGAAATAGCGCATTCGATAATATGAAGTTCATATATATATATATATATATATATATATTATTTATTGGGTGGTCTTATATATTTTTTATTATAATAAATAAAAGTACCCAACTATGCACGTATTGTGCATTGCCTATTGGTCAGATAAATCGTTATCTATTTAAACTTCATTATGAATTAGTGTTTGATTTTCTTTATCTTGATATAAGATTGGAGCAAAATTAATATTATTCGAAGATATATGAGCTTCTCTTTTTCACAAGTACATGAAAATGTCACATTCTTACCCATGTTAATCCTAAGACATTTGACTAAATGTAATTAAATTATTTAAGTTATATTGTTAAAAGTAAAAAAACAATATTGAAATCATGAATGTTGGGCCCGCCTATCTAGTGTTACAAAATTTGGTGACACTTAATCAAAGGAATGTTGATTTGAGTAGTCATTAGAATGAATACGCCACTATCTCAACATGGAAAAATGAATTTGGAAGGTGCAGTCATTTTGATGTATATATGTGTCGTGTCGTAGTAGATTTACTCATTTTACTTCTAAGTTGTCTCATCTTTTATTTTTTACTCTGTCATTATTTATATAAATGCTCGATTAATATAGAGTTGCACTATATATCTAGAATTTGAATCGGGTATGATTAGAAAAATAGAATCCTATTCCTCCCATCTCAATCCTAGGTGCAAGGGTGCTATCTTAGGCGAAGGGTGGTTCGGTCTACACTCTTCACCAAAAAATTATATGGTGTACAAAGGATAAATGAGTAATTAATATGAGTGTATATTTAATTTTGCTCATCCTTAACACAACTGAAAAGAAAATTTACACACACTTTGTCAAGTTCCTGGCTCCATCAATGCCTCGGTGGTGCCTCTTTTAATTTCCATTGTCTTGCTTTTGTTTCTCGTGGTGTTTGATATCTGTATTTGGGGGTTGATTAATTTGAATTTACGTTATGTAACACTTATTAAGGAAGAAACACTCTTTATCATGCTTTTCTTAATACCTAAAATTTTAATTCAAGATCTCTAATTTAGAATGGAAGAATCTTATTTATTTCACCTCAATCTTGGTGTCTCTCTTTCCGTTGTCTTCTTTTATTTTATGCAGTATTTGATATTTCTATTAGGGTCAAATTAATTTGAATTTACATTATGTAAAGCTTACTAAGGAAGAAACATTTTTCATTAATATTTTTTTTTTTCGTATTTAGACTTCAAATCTAAGATGACTTTTGATTTAAAACATCGCAATCTTTGGTTATGTTTCTTTCTTTCCATTGTGTTTTCACTTTACTATGCTTGTAGTAAGAGAAAAGTTTGATCAAATTGTAGAAAGATACATGCATTGATTTGAAAGGCATTTAAACTCAAGAAACTAAAGTTAAAAGTTTATGAAATTCAATTTATAATTCATAGGCTAGGAGAAAAAAGGAAAAAAAAAGGTACTCATGTGATTGCTGGTTAGGAAGAGATTTATTCATATATTAAAATTAAAATTAGTACATATATGATATAGCACCTTAAATATGGTACTATTTTGATTATTACTATCTTATAATCCCACATAAGTATGTGAATTTATATATTATTTTATATAAAAAAAAATAAAAAAATTATACATAGCTAATTTCTGTATTACTAACTCTTTACCGATCAGTAAAAATATCCTCTAAGTGCGCAAGTGAACCTATAATAAAAGGAAAAAGAGTCTTAATTCTTGAAATATAAGCAAATATATCGTCTTCTTCCTCCTCTATCTATCCAACATTTTATATTATTACACGAAACACTAAGTTCATGATTGTTGAATTTTTTTGAAAATAATGACAAATCAACTATCGTTATTGCAAATTGAATCTATTAGATTGATTGATGTTTGACAAATTCATAGTTGCAATTTATTTTTTATAATATAAAATTTATGCATCAAATTTTAATTTATTTGAAGTAAATTTAAAGTGTCGAATCATTTATTTAATTATTAAAGTTTGAACAACAAATTATTAGTTAAGTAACTATACTACAATATATGTCATATTCTATAGTAATGTAAGAAATCAATTTCAAAGAACAATACTATAATATTAAATTATTTCCGTATTTTAGCTTCTAACCTAGTTTGAATTAAATTTTATGTAGATCAAAATATTTTTTTTTAGTTTCTCGCTTAGTGTTTGATATTTATATTGAAATGTACAAAATTTGGATTCACATTGGATAAGTGCCACATTTGGGAGTAGCGTCTTGCTATCAAAATTTTTTCTATATCCAGAACTCAAATTCGAGACTATTAAAGAAGTAGATTAAAACTTACTTTGCCCAACAACTTTTTAAAACTGATCCTTTCAGCAGTCTTTTTTTTCCAATGACTTTATAATATAAAAACTTTAGTGCAACAAATCATATGTAGATTATATTACACGTGTTTGAACTTTTTGCAAAAGATTAAAAAATTAAGTTGATAGTAATTGGCTGCAGTTTTTTTTTTTTTTTTTTTCAAAACTCTGTTTTTTCAGCTGAATAGTCTCCTCCCATGGCAGAGTCCCGGAAAGTAGCGTAATCGGAGCCGGCGCATCGGGTCTTGTGACGGCGCGTGAGCTACAAAGAGAAGGTCACAGAGTTGTTGTATTCGAGAAATCGAACCAACTGGGTGGTCTATGGGTTTACAATCCTCGAGTTGAGACCGATCTACTCAGTCTCGATCCAAACAGAGAAATTGTTCATAGCAGTCTTTACAAATCTCTTCGAACAAATCTTCCTCGAAAACTTATGAGTTTCAGCGATTACTCTTTCGATTGTGCAGAAAATGGGAACCGATTGAACTTTCCTGAGCACGAAGAAGTATTGAAGTTTTTGAATGAGTTCACTAACGATTTTGCGATCAATGAGTTGATCCGATTCAACACGGAGGTAGTACGAGTTGCGCCGGTTGAATTTGGGGGAAATCGTTGGATTGTTGAGTCGAAATCGGAGGAGTTAAGTTCAGAAGAGGTTTTGATTCTGTAGTGATTTGTAATGGTCACTATACAGTACCCAGAGTTGCAAATATTCCAGGTAATATTTGTCACCTTCTATCGTAATAAATATGAGATAATTCTATCCACTAATAATTCTATACACTAATAAGAAGATGAATAAAAAGAAATCACTTAATAAAGAGCTTAGAGATGTGTTGAAAACACTTTAAATTTGATGAGAATTTAGAAGTGCATTTCAATCGTGTTGCAAGATTGAGAGTGTTTTTAAGTTTCATTTATCAAAATAAAAGAAAGTTTTTAAAACCGTCAATAATTCGAAAATAAAACTAATAATTCACCCATACTGTTAATACTTCCCTCTTAATTTTTCTGCTGTTGCCAAAAAAACTATAAATGAAGCACAAGTAAAAAATTAATTAGACAAAAGTATCTTTATTAAACAATCTCTCTGTTAAAGAATGACAAAAGTCCCACATCGGTGGTTAATGAGATGGGTGGACTCCTTATAAGGCTTGGGCAATCCTCCTCCCTTTGAGCTAGCTTTTGGGGTGTGAGTTAGGCCTAAGACCTAATTTAACATGGTATCAGAGCAGGACCC